>CAKKLC010001107.1:10667-21472 GCA_918559645.1 Ceratonova shasta | reverse complement strand
CGGGGGGGGGGCTATAGTAAACAAGATCCAAAAAAGCTAGTATTACAAAGTTGGGACAAAAAAATTTTGTTATTTTTTTATCCCAATCATTAACATGTGTGAGTATGAAATATGAACTGAAACAGAAGAGAAAATTTTGTAGCTTGCAATGGAGTTGGTCTTGTCAATGCAGCTTATATGATATGTGTATTGTGTCAAGGTAATATGATGACGGATCATTCAAAGATGAGGCATGGTTTTTTCTGGCATATTAGATTTATCGTAGATCTTGCTGACGCAGGAAGAATATTTTTGACGGGACTATTTTTAAAAATTCTTGCCTTAAAAAAAGTGAAATTGTACGTGTCCTATACTTTTACGCAATGAAGCTGAATGTAGAAGCAAGCTGCTTACATATATTTGTTTCTGTACCCACAGTAGATGAGTGGAACCACAGAATTAGAAGATTCCTAGGTAAGCTTTATGAAAATTTGAGAGCTATAGAAATAGGTGGGTCCAAACATAAAAGTTGAAATCGACGAACCTCATTTGTATACCAAAAGAAGGAGGATAGGTTGATGTTTAGTGGGGAACGTTATTAGATTGTAGCGTGGATTATAAGATAAACAAAAGAATTTGTTATGAAGTAACTTTGATGGAAGCGCAGAGTTTTTTTATCGTGTTTTTGTTACTGCTAAAATAAGATCTTGTTTTTTTACTGCCAAAAATATTCAAAATATCAATATAAGATAATTTATTATAATAGTCAAAATAAAAGAATTTCAAACTTTATACTTTAATTAATAAAAATTCCTTAAAGATTTGTCACCTATTAAATTTCAAAATTAATTTACTAACAAACCTTGCCCTAAATTAGTAAGGATACCTTTTCTAGCTTTTATTTTAAGCTTTAAACAGGTATGAAACAACTCAATGTGTTGGATGTGCATATCTTCATCCTTATTCACAAATTCAAATTTGTGACAAACTTTTTTAAAAATAAATGCTTTAGGAATAAGTGGCTTTTATGACTTGTGTGTCATCGGTGTGGATTATTATTCCGCAATTGATATGCTTGCGTATGATTGGAATAATGGTATAAGAATTCTTGTTACGAATTTAAAGCCCAAACACGCAAAATCTAACCTCTAATATCGGCAATCGTAAAAGATCAGTGTGATTATCGGGTGATCTCGGCCTGTGGCTTTTAGATTTTAAATGCACTATTGTTTCATCACACTGAACATGATAACTAAAACACCCAATTTTTCTTTCAGATGCATTAGATGCAATAATAAGAGTAACAATTTGTTGAATAATTTTTGTCATATAAGAACTTGACACCTTATTTGTTTGCAAAATAGAGTGGATTGGCAGTCAACTTCATCATCTTAATATTAGTTTATAAATTTTTCTATTGATATGGTAAATTATAAAGAAAGATCCTAGTCTTATTGAGTATTGACTAAGTTTCTTGTTGCAACTTTTGTTATAACATCTCCAGGCAAATGCATCAATTAAACTTTTGCATTCTACACGCTTAAATATAGTTTTGCAACAAGGGCAAAAAATCTTTAAGTGTATCAGATCAGTATCTTGGAGCCAAATTAATTTTCCCATTGCATTCATTCTAATTAACTTCTCTTCAAGTTCTCCAATATTCATAAGAGTAAAGTATTTATTTTTATTTAATTTTTTCTATTCAATTTAACAAACCCCATGTTTTTAACTGATTTGATTGCAAGGCATGTTTTACCAGATACACAAATCATTGCAGATTCATGGCGAGGTTATAACAGACTATCATTATTCTATGAATATCCAACAATTAATCACAATAGAAGTTTTGTATATTAAGTCGATATAACCATACACACAAACACAATTGAACGAATATGGTGTGATTTAAGGGGAAAAGTTCCCAGGAATATAACTGTATTTAAGCTTGAAAAACATTTAAAAGCTACATACTTTATTGAATGATGAAAGTTTCTAATGTAGCAATATGTTTTAACAACATAACTAAAAGAATAAATAAATTTTCTGAATTTCATTTTTGCGCCCAAATTTTTAATATAATCAAAAAATATTTTTAATTTCCTTATTTGTAATCTTGAAAGCTAACAAAGAAGTAAAAATTTTAAAATACAAAGAATTTTTGTATTTTGTCAAAAGAACCAGATTGAGGAGTAAAGAAAACATTTGTTGACTTTAAAGCTCTTAAATGCACCCCAGGTTTAAATCCCTGAAAAATACCAAAGAGGAGGTTTTTTGTGTAGTTGTCGAGGTTAGAGATGCAAATACTTTGAAAGATCTGATATTAAAAGATGTGCACCCTGGTTCAATAGTTATTACTAATGGAAGAAGGGTTACAACAAGTTTAAAAAAAAATCCAAACTACACTCATCATGGGGTTAATCATCGAATTAGTTTCAAAAGTCCTTAAGTATAGCATACTAATACTATATAAGGAATATGGAACGGCTTTTAAAGATCAGTGTCTGTGAGATGTAGTGTCATAAGAAAATTACAAAAAATGTTGAATTTATATGGCATAGACAGAACAAAATTAGATATTGGGAATAGCTCATAGACACATTAAAGCATTAAATAAATTATTTTATGTTTTTTTAAATAAAAAGGTATTTTTTTACTGATTCTAACTTGGAGATATTTAAGTACATTTCAACCCAGATTTTGAATTTTTTTGTCATTAGAGAACATAAATTTAAATTTTATGAAGAAAAAAAGAAAGATTAATAGCGAAAAAATTGAAAAAAAGTTGTATTGATATTCTTAGGGTTGAAACATCAATGTTTTAAAAATAACATCATTTATTAAACTTCAAGAGAAGGCTAAACATCTAAGGCATTTAAGAAATAATAATATTTAATTACTATAAGATATAATGCCAGTAGTTTTAAAGTATACTACAAATAATAGTGGAATTTAACAATATTACTTTGATATAACTTTAAAAGGTAAATTTATTATTTTTTAGCAATGAAAATGTTTAAAGCATGTTAAAAGACCAAAAATTATTGTTTGGATGTCATATTTAGATCTTGCTTTTTATAATTTTATTCAATTCTTAATAATTCAATGTTAATTATTTGGTAAATTTATAATGACGATTTTTTTAAAGTAAGATAAAACTTTGAATATGTACAAGGAGTTATTTTATATCTTGTCTTGAAATATTAAAATCTGACATTATTACTGTTTTTGAACAATCCATGATAAAATTTTGGGAAGTATTTAAAAATCTAGTATAATAATATAATTTTTTTAATTCCACTATGGTCAATTTTTTGGGAGAACAAATTGAAAATTGTGAACTAACCAAAGAAAATAAAGATAATAATATTGTTGAAAATAATATTTAGTTGCTTATTTTAAAATCTTCCATTTATTAACTAAACATGTCTGAATGATACATATAAATTCCAAAAACCATCTACTTTTATAAATTTTAAGAGTTTGAAGAATAATACAAGAAAAATTTTTGATTATATATGTTGCAACTGATTTAATAGAAATAAAAATCAGCTACTAAGAAAAATTAATTTTACTCAAATGGAGATGGTTTATTAAACAAATTAGTAATATTGAAAAGAATCACAACTTGAAACGATTTATTTATATCATTAGACAAATAATATAAAAAATAAGTGCTAAAGTAACAAAATATGCCATTAAGGATTTTAAAATTTGATAAATACATTTTATCTGTTTCATTTGTTATTTTTAGATTCTGTTTCCACAAACAATTTAAACTATAAGAATAAAAAGTAATATCTTAAAAATTATTATTTTTATCTTTAAAAAAAATGTCTTCATAATATGGAAAAATTTTAAAATACTAGAATGAAAGTAATATTTGGGATCAACTATTTTTTTTGGTCCTAGCACCAAAAAAAATGATAACAATATTTAGGACCAAAAAAATGGTATGATTAAAATATAAAAACTTTTTAAAAAGCATGTCTAATATTTAAAATTAAAAAAACAAGTATAACAAATAATTAAAGATCAGTTTTTATCAATTTTCCCAATAAATTTTCATATGGGGCTTCGCTAAACATGTATTCATTTAGCACAGAGGGCATCACAGATCTTATAAGTCCCTTACATCGCTTTATTCTTAGCTTCTATCGATTCCAATAAGACTTGACATGTTGACTGTGGAGGCCTAAATTAGGGCCCAGGAAGTGGTGCTTATGACACACAATGTCATGTTCATAACCAACTTCTACTATTCTTTTATAAGCAGCCCAACGGTCGGTATGAACTATCAATAATTCACACACTTGTTTCCTAATTATTCCAATCAGGGCAGCGCTATCTTGACTCTCAACGATCTTCATAATATCTCTGACCGGTTTGAAACTATTATCAATTATTTCACCCACCAAAATAAGCTCCTGTGGATCTCTTTTGCGATAAGTCTTAACATTATAGCTTATATTTGGATTCGTCCATCTGAACTTTAATGTTTAGACCACCAAGAATAATTGGATTACTCACAAAATTTTAGATAAATCACACTCTTATTCTTGTAACAAGTTTGTAAATTTGACTTTTATATATCGCAAGGACCAACCATGTTCTCGTATGATTCTTCTCTACTAAACATATACACAAAATGTATAAAATTTTCTAGTGAAATCAAAAATTCGTCAAGAAATGATCTAACACGAATATAACCATAGGTGTTATATTTAATACAAGACTTGTTAGCACACCAAAATGCATAAGCATCCTTTGCCGTGGCTTTTTTCACCTGATGCATCGGAATTCCACAGGTCAAAAATTAAACAGAGTATAATAATACACCCTTCTGACGCAGATATGTGATACGGTCGAGGTTTTCAACACTATCAATCAGTGACCTGATAACTGATGTATAGACAGTGTGAAGCATGGGGTGACAACAAAAATAATTTATAACAGAATTATCTGATTTTAAAAAATTGTTATTTTTCAGGACCAAAAAAACGATGATACATAGTTGTTATATGTTTAAGAAAAAAAAAATTTTTGGATAAGCAAAGTGTTCCGTACCAAATGAAAGATCTAATTATTTATCAAAGAATTAAATTTTAAAAAATTATCAAGAAAACATCAAAATTATGAAAATAGATGAAACTAGATGAAATCACTTTGAACACAGCTATATTTATAAAAGCTTATGATTTTTATATTTATACTTGTATCACATAATTTGAATGTATTTAAATAGTAATATAAACAAAAATAGGATGTATACATGTTTATAGATTCTTTTTAAACATACTGAACAAAAAAAATTAGATTATTAACTGGAAAGGGTTTGTAAGTAATTTCAATTCAATAAAACATAAAGACACTTATCTATAAGAAATATTTTTTTAACAATTTAAAATACAGTAAACCCTCTGTAATTTTCGTTCTCTGTACTTTTCGTTTTCTATACTTTTCTGAAAAATTGCTGATTTTCTAGTTTTACTAATCTATTTCTCTATACTTTTCATTTTCCATACTTTTCGGAAATTTCGGAAATTCTTTTTTTAGAAAAAATCTATGGTCTACAATTTCCACATAAAACTTACATTCGATGACAAACTTGAGATTATTATATACAAAGAGTCAAATAAATCTGTCAAATACACTCGTATTGCAGAGATTTTTACAGCAAAATTAAAAAAAAAGATATCAGACAGAACAATCAAAAATATTATTGATGAAAAAGATATCATAAAATTGGTCACAGAAGGATTTAGTAAAAATTTAGAAAGCCTGTCTTAAAATTCGATGTCATAGATAAGAATCTTTCATTTTGGATGGAACGTTCAAGAGTTGAAAAAAAAAATAGATTTTCACAGATGATATAATTATAAAGAAAGTACAAAAAATAGCCGAAGAAAAAAATTTTAAGGAATTCAAAACCATCTCCCTGTTGGCTGGAAAAATTCAAAAAAAGAAATAATTTATCTCTCAAAATGATTGTTGGAGAAGAAAAGCAGGTAAATGTAGATTCTGGTGAAATCGATAATTTTCTCACTCTAGTAACAAAACAAATTGAAGAATATGGTGAATCAGGTATCTATAATGCGGATGAAACAGGACTTTGATACAGACAAATACCAACAAGAATCGTAGCATCTAAAATACAGCAAGGAGTGAAAAATTTTAAAGATAGAGCATCTGTTCTGCTATGCTGTAATATGAAAGGAACAGATAAAAAAATTCCACTTCTTATCGGTCGATCAAAAAACCCAAGACTTTTTAAAAATTTTGAAACGGCAAATATATTGACTATAAATGGAATAAAAAAGCCGTGATGACGTCAGCAATTTTCAATTCATACTTGCTAAAGTGGGATGATCAATTGTTGAAATTAAATAAAAAGATATGTTTATTCATCGATAACTGCCCAGCACATAAAGTAACGTTGAATCTTAAAAACATGGAGATAATTTTCATTCCGCATAACACAACTTCATTTCTACAGCCACTTGACGCGGTTATTATCTAATCTTTCAAGTCATACTTCAATAGCTATAAATTGGGCGATGTTTTTGAAGCGGTAGAGGCTGGAAAATCTGCTGAAGCTGTGTTTAACGGCATAAATATGAAAGATGCTGCAGTTTATGTTTATCTCGCCTAGGATAAAATAACATCACAAACAATCCAAAACTGCTTCAAACATTGTAAATGGGATAAAAAGAATGAAAAACAAGAAAAGGAAAAAAATATTTTTGAGAAATTGATAAAGAAATTAAAAAATATGAATATGACCATAAATCTCATCTTAAAACCAATGATCTTGTCGATTTTGTTAGTTTTACAGAGTATTGTGGCCTGAATTATGGTAATAATGACGTTATTCTGGAAGATGAAACTATTGATAAATCAGAATTAGAAAGTGACGAGAATCAACCTTGTGATACTAATAGTACTCTTGAACCGAAGAAAATCTCTTTTAAAGAGGCAAAAGGTGCTATAGGAATAGTTTCAAGGTACTTTGATGAAGATTAAAACTTCAATATAGAAGCCAAAGCAATGATTAAAAAATTGGATTACAAGATCAAGAAAAGAGGCAAGGAAACGTAAGGGATGTTGAAGTTTTTAATAAAAAAGTAAAATTTCAAACTCTATACTTTTCGTTTCTTTATAATTTATGGATTTTTTTACGAAACAATAAAACGAAAAGTACAGAGGGTTTACTGTAACTTTAATCGTGTTTATTTGGACATATGCATCTATTGCTAAATTCCCTATTATTTTTATAAATATTGAAATTATATAAATTAGTTGCGCAGTAGTTAATTTTTTTTATCATGTTGATAGGTAAATAACATTCAGTACAAAAAAAGTTCATATAAGATAGATGCATATGATTTAAAAATCATAATAAAATTAAATTGGACCAAATAAGACCGTTTGTGATTAAAATAATTTTATCTGAGTAATTTGTATTAAATATTTTTATCAAATTTACCGACTATATATGTTATTTGTGTAAATGAATCTCATATAGTTAAAAAATACATTATTTTAAAATTTTTAAACATCCTATTATATGGGTAGATATGATAATTGTAAACAAGTTAATTATTAATAAAAATCAATAAAATTCGAATTAAAAATACAAAAGTGTTTAAAATACTAAAAAATAATGAAATAATTCCAAAAAACTACAATTGTTCAAAAAAACTCTCTATTTAAAGAATAAATTTATACTAGTAGAATTTTTTATCATCTAAAAATATGAAACTATTTTAATTTTTAAGAAAATATGGTCAATAAGTAAGAAAAGATCTGAAGTAAATATGAATAAGTTTTCTTGAAACGTGACTAATATCTAAATTTATTGAAACAAAATATCTTCAATCTGTGCAATATGACTAAATAAAATTTTAAAAGAACTTATGCATTAACATAATAAACTTAATTTTTGTTTTTAAAAGAATAGTGTATTCATCAAAATTATTTCAATTTGTAAACTGTTTGATATATTTCTAAAAAGAAAATTTTTTGAAGAGACTGAGAAAAAATGAAACCTTAAGAATCTTGAAGGGTTGAAATATCTAACTTACTAACTACATGATATATAAAAAATTATTAATATAATTGACCCCAAGATTATCATTCTGGGAGTTATTATGATTGATAGAAAATGTAAAACAGTCAAAATTACTGAATTTTTTAAAAAATATTTTGGCTTTTAAAGATAGAGTCAAAAGTTCATATATTCTAAAAATTTCTTGAAAAATTGAAATTAGATGAAAATAATTAAAAGTTTCAACAACTTTTTCAGAGATTTTCATAGATTTTTTTAATTAATGATAATTTTTACTCAAAATAAAACAACATTCATTCCAAATAATTTATTAAAATCCCATTTTTTTCAAATACTACTTCTCAAACAAATGCTTTATAAAATTATATTAAAAACTATTATAAATATTTATCTCGAGTAAATCACAATCTATATCTTTTTGATTCCTCTAATGTCGGAACACGACTAAAAGATTCTAAATGTATCTATAATTATTGTTAAATAAATAATCAACACTTGGGAAATTAATAAGATAGTTGTATAAAATTACCAGGTTCAAATTTATATTTTTAAACCTCTATAGCAGAGGTGTCCAAACTTTTTGATTAGTGGGCCATTTTGGCGATTTAATTCGTCAGTAAGGGCCAAGCATTGTACATATTTAAGTTAAAAAAAATTTTAAGAAAGGTAGCTTGAATTTTTTTATAGTAAATTACGGCTCCAAAAATGATATATAAACGTTTATTAAGTATACAATAAAAAAATTCAGGTAACCTTAAATGGGAATGGTGGAACTGGGATTTTTCCAGAAGAGTTTCTTCAAAGTTCGGATTTAGATCTGAAACGCCAATAATTAGCAATGATTGCAAATGTTCATCCGATAAATTGGTCTATACTTGGATTTGAGATATTTCATCCTAGAAAATGTTTGTTCGCACATGTATGTAGTGCTATAAAAAGAAATATATTTACTAGCCAATTGCTTTAAATTAGGAAACTCTTTTGCGTCCTTAAATTTGTAAAACTCGATCAGATTTCCTTCCTTATATTTGCTCTTGATTTGATCGCTAGCTTGAAGATCAATTATTTCCGTTTGAAACTGGCTTGAAACATCATTAACGTTGCATTCATATACATTTTGAAAGAGATTAATTTCCCTTGAGTTTATGTCAAGATCAGAAAACGGGTTTGAAATTGATGTTTTAAATCTGCGATTACTTTTACTGTAAAAAAAGTTGGAAATATTGCGTCAGTTTCCGTACTAAATTTTTTACAGCACGTAAAGTGTGAAAAATTACGATTATTAATGTGATTTTCGAGCAATATAAGCTTGACTCTGAATGCTTTGATTTGCTCGAATAAATCACAAATTAAGTTGTTTTTTCCTTGCAGCTTTAAATTCAAGTTATTTACGTGTGTCACTATATCTGCAAAAATTGCTAATTTCCACATCCATTCTGCATCTGATAAAAGCGACTCGGGGTTATTCTTTTCCGCAAGAAAATTTTTAATTTCCTCTATAAGCTTGAAGAACTGCAGTAGTACTTTGCCGCAGCTAAGCCATCGAACTGCTGTATAATATGGCAAGTCGACAGATTTAGATTCGATTTCTTGAAGGAAAGATCGAAATCCGCGATGATTAAGTGCACGTGATCGGATAAAGTTTACGACAGACACAACTGGTTTTAAAACGCAGCTCATGTCGACATGTTTTACACATAGGGCTTGTTGGTGCATAATACAGTGCGGAAAAATTCGTATTGTTGCTCCCGCGCTTACACATGCTTTTCTTATTAGCTCAACAACCCCAAAATTTGCACCAGACATGTTTCTTCCTCCGTCAATTTTCACACCTTGCAGTCGATTCCAGTCAAAATGCATTTTATTCAACGTTTGTTGGATTTCCATAAAAACATCTTTACCGGCTGTAGTGCCGTGCATGCCGATAACCGATGCTGATTCTTGAGTGACATTGAGATTATGGTCAACTTCACGCAAAAATACTAAAAGTTGATTGGTGTCACTGGCATCGGTTGATTCGTCAATCGCGATAGAGTAGTGAGTGAAACGCTGCGTTTTTATGGTAACCTGGTGGAGTATATTATTGCCAATGTCGTCAATTCGACGAGCAACAGTATTGCGTGAAAGACTAATAGTCTTAAAAAGCTTTAGCTTTTCAGGAAACGAAATTCCAACAGCTTCCATCATGTAATATTTAATAATATTACCATCCATAAATGGTTTTCTCTTTTTCGCCAACAAATATGCAACTTTCATGCTAACAAAAGTCAAAGATTCGTTTTCCGAGTTTGCCTTTCGAAATAAATTTTGCTGAGATGACATACTACGACTCATTTTTTCAAAATTTTTTGTGCGCTGATTGTCCCTATATTGCGAGTAAGCTGCAGCATGTTTTGTTATATAATGTCGGCGTAAATTGTACTCCTTCATTACAGCAACAGTGTCATTGCAAATTACACACATAGCTTTGCCATTCTTTGATTGTGATCGCACAAAAAAATATTTGAATCCCCATTCTTTTTTAAATACGTGGCACTCGTCATCTACTTTTCTTCTTTTTTCGTCCATGGGTAATTTTTTCAAATAATGTTTACGTAATAATATAGTTATTATTATAAGTCGGAAAAATACGATTTAAATTAACGTAAAAGCGAGACTTTTCAGTAAAATTGAATGATATAATTCTAGATTCAAGGTAAAAAATACGTTAATGCTAGTAGATTTCCGTCTTTTTGTTTTCTCTATAACGGAATAGAAGGTG
>CAKKLC010001107.1:0-10657 GCA_918559645.1 Ceratonova shasta | reverse complement strand
AGCAATTTTTTTGTTGAGGACAAACATTTGTATAAAATTTAGAAATATCTTTAAAATCAGGTATTTTTGTATACTTAGAGGCACTTATTTACTAATAAAGCAAATTTCACTATTAATAATTTCTGTTAAGGCAGAATACTTGTTTAAAATTTTCAACGTCCCGTTAAGTATAATATTTGTGCAAAGCACTTTATTTAATACGTTACAAAAACCCTAAAAATGCAATTAATGAAAAAATTACGGCAACGCATATTTTTACAATCTCTAGCTATTATAATCGGACATAAATCTAAACATTGCAACATATAATGTATTAACTGTAAAAAAATATACGTAATTATCGTTGACGGCAATACTTTAAGACAGTCTCGCAAATTTAAAACAACTATAATATGATGAATTGCTGATCAGCACATCCATCGCAAAGTCAAAGTGCAAAATCTTTTATTTAGTTGAGCGCTTTACTCACTATACCGACTACCGAAAAAACTTGAAGCCAAACTGTAAATTTTTGAGCGTACTACCCTGGTCATTCTAACCGAATGCATTCTTTAAAAGCGAGATAAATACCGACGCGGCATGCTACATTTATGTTTACGCAACTTTTTTAAAGTCTCGTGGGCCGCATAAAAGTCCCTGCTGGGCCGTAGTTTAGACACCTCTGCTCTATAGGAATAATAATCTTAATCAATATTTGGAAGAATTTTTTATTTACGAGATAAATGTTATAAATGGTTATAATAAAGAAATTATTCATATATTATTATTTATTATCAATTGAAACCCTACTTAATTACAAATATACATAATTTTATTACATTCAATGCAGTTTTCATATGGATGGATGAAAAAAGATTAATACATTATTTTAGTATTTTCTACAATAGAAAAACTTGATAAAATTTCACTGTAAGGATATATATATTTGAACCGCAATAAGAATTATTTTTGCTAATATACTTTATTTGTTTATTTGGCATTACAAGATGTTATTATATGACTGTTATTAATAAAGTTTATTTTTATATACTTTTAGTTTAGTAAAAATTATATTGATATCTAAAAAAAGTAATTTTTTATATTAATCTAAATTTTCTTTTATAATCTTTTATAATGACATTTCATATATATCTGATATAATAAATATCACAAATCAACGTAAATCTAAATTAATGGAGCAAGGTAATCTTTAATACTAATTTTTATTAGAAACAACGAGTTTTAATAAAGAAGAAATCACAATTTCTTTTCAGAACATTAGTGTTGAAACTTTAGAACAACAAATAATCTTAAATGTATCTGGTTTTGCAAAACCAGGAGAAATTTTAGTTTTGATGGGACCTAGTGGTACTTAAAATGTTATTTATAGGTTCTGGAAAAACAACCCTATTAAATTATCTATCAGGTAGAAAGACTTTGCTTGGTAAAGCTCAAGGTTATGGTGTTGTTCATCTTAACAATCAATTGTATAATGAGTTTGACGACCATAAAATTGGTTATGTATTACAAGATGATATCTTCATACCTACACTTTCTTTAAGAGAGACTATTACAGTAAATATATTCAAATTTTAGTTTTATGCCAAAGTAAAACTTCCAAATAAATTCAAAATTTCTGAAAAAATAGAAAAGGTATTTTGGTATTTTATTTTATAGACTTTACAAGTTGTTGAATTATTAAACCTCACAAACCAACTAGATACATGTATACTAAAAATAAATATTAAGTAATGGGAGGTGGTATGATTAAAGGTTTATCAGGAGGTTATTATAATTTAATTTAATTAGGCGAAAAAAAACGAGCTAGTATTGCACTTGAACTTATAACAGAACCTCCAATTCTATTTCTGGATGTACCATAAATATTATTTTTAGGAACCAACTAGTGGATTAGATTCTAGCATGGCTCTTAGCACTGTTCAAGCTTTACAAAAGTTAAGTAAACATCATAGAAAAACTATAATTACATCAGTGCATCAGCCTAATAGTGAAATTTTTTCCAACTTTGAAAACTTACTTTTGTTATCTGGTGGGAGGGTAATATACTATAAATTTAAAGACTGTTTATTTTGGATCCATTAACAAACTTTCAAATTTTTTTGCAGATTTCGGAAAACCAAGTCCAAGAGGATGGAATATTGCTGATTATATGAGTATTGTTTTATTTATTTAAAAGTTGATGTTGCTAGGTCTGATGCTGAAACGATAAAAAATTTAGTTCAATTTTGCCAAAATGAATGCAATTTTAAAATAAGTTTGGAAAAGGTATCTTATTTTAAAATTATAAAGTCATTTGTTGATGATAGTGAATTTAAGATTCAAGGATCCGTTACTAACATTTCAACTTCAAAAGGAAAATATGCCACACCTTTTTCCACACAAGTAAAAGCGATTGTGAGAAGAACATTTGTACGGTCTATTACAGAGACTTTAACATTTTTGAATTTGATTGAAGTAAATTTTGTGTTAATAATCAAGAGCTTTGGATCAGCCATTTTAATTGGTTTATTTTGGTTTCAGACACCTTTTTCTACCAATACCTATACTTCAATAACTGGTCTGGTAAGTTTCATAATCAAATATAGTTTTTTTATCTATCAATGATTTGTGTTTTAAATCCATTAAATACCCATTTGAGGACATGTAAATTTCATTAAAAATTAGTTTCTGATGAAAATGTAGTTGTTAGAAAAGAAAGAATGTCGAAAATGTATCGACTTTCATCTTACTATATTGGAAAATCAATAAGTGATTTACCTGCTTTATTCATTAGACCTTTTATAATCACTTTTATAGCTTATTGGATTTCTGGATTAAACCCTTCTATTTGGTTTATTCCAACACTATTGATATTATTATTTCAAGCATTTATAGGGCAGGTATGTAATCAAAGTAAAAATAGTCACTTGGCTTCTTCTTCTCTTCAATGGGGTTAGCATATAGAGAAACCTCTATTTTGGTTGCCTTATATTTTACATTGATAATGTTATTAGGTGGATTTTTAACAAAAACTATTCCAGTTTGGTTAGATTGGGTCAAGTATTTATCTCCTATGTATCATTGTTATGTTATATTATTTCATATTCAATTCAAAGGCTCAGATGGAATAGAGTAAAAAGTAAACAAAAATTTTTAAGTTGTTCTCCCAGTGATTTTTCTGAATTCATGGAATGTAAGAACCTTACAAGAGTAAGCTTTGATTATTTACTTCGTCATGAAAAAATTGCCTTACCAATTTACTATTATATTATAATTTTTATGTCAATACCAGTATTATTAAGAGTAGCGACTTACTTTTTCCTTACAAAATCGCTAAAAAGACCTCCAATTGCATCAAAAATTAATATAAAATGGTTTTCTAACAATTATTTTAAAAAAATTTAATAATTTTAATTTTTTTTAATTTTTTTTTAATTTTTTTTTAGAAACATATTTAATTGTATTATATTTTGTTTTGTGACAACTAAAAGCATTCAGTATATGATGCAACTTAATAAATTAGCATTAATAACCTTTTAGAAATTATATTTATTATAGAATAATCCATATTAAGTTTGAAATGTGAAATCAAATAGTTAATACTAACTATTAAGGAACCGCATCAAAATAATTGATTACAAAATCCAATAACGTTGTATTCATAAAGATTTATAAATAATTACTGTAATAAACAAAAAGCAATTACATAAATTGTTGCCGAAAATTGTAACTAGTTTGATTTAAGAACGGATCTATACCGGATTCAAATTCCTATATAAATTAGAATGAGATTAGAAAGTAAGCAATTTCATTTCATTTCTCAGCTATAAATGTAAGGAAGATTTAGATTATTTTTAAATGAGGAAATTGAATATCAATCGAGCAACATTCAGAGTATATTTTGATTTTTAATAACATTTAAATTTTGAATTGAAAAATATATAACACTTACTTTTGGTTATGTAAATAAAAAAATAATCACCATCTACATAAACATAAATATTTCTTTATGATAAATTACCGTGTACACATTTTTTAGCTAATAAGGGTTTATTTTCAGGAAAGGATATATTATAACATAATTATTAGATACATATCTTAAAATATGCATTTTAAGTTTAACTTTTAGAAACATTGTGATTAATAGAAATCATGAATTATTGAGAGATCTATATTTTGATTAGAAATATCACTAAAGTATATATATACAGTGCTTCCAAGTCTAATGCATCCTGCCTGAGAATCAAGAAATTGAAAGCAATCTCACGCGATTACACTGAAATATAATGTTTTAATAAAATCTTATGCAATATATTTTTCATGACCCATTAAAATCCCGAAAAAATAGGAAAAAAAAATCAATAATAAACTTGTCATAATACTTGGTTTTTAATTAGCTAATTTTTTTTGTATTAACTTCAAAAAATTTTTTATAATTTTTAATATCATCTTATTTATTTATATGTATAGCTTACCATGGCATTTCAAGATCTTTATTTTTACAAGATAGTTTTAAATATTAATCGACGCACAAAGTTTATTTATACTAAATGAGTTTATTAGAATATTTCTTACAGGCTGTAGTCCTAAAATGGAAATTATAAAATCCAATAAAGAAAAAATTATGATAGCTCATAACGGCTATACATATGTTAAAGGGAAAAGAGTAGGCAGAAAATATAATGGATTTGCAAAAATACTGCATGTAAAGGCACTGTTGTAATTAGCGTAAATTACGAGGAGGATAGAATCATAACGGCTAGAAAAAGCCATAAATATGGACAAAATAATTACCAATTAGCAGCAATGAAGATCATAAACTCAATTAAAGTGGCATCTGAGAATACTCTTATTGAGCCTAGACAATTAATTATCAATGTAATTGAAAACATTTCAAGAGCCGTGTTGCACATGTTGGATCAGCTGACGAATTAGCTCAAATTATTCTTAACAGCAGGAATCGCCAAAACAGCATATTAAACATAGCCATCTCACATTTTAAATTAACCTTAAAAATGGTTTCTACATTTAGAAACACGATGCTATATCAATATGGTTCTGATTATTATGGAGATTTCCCTCAATACGATTGGATAGTATTACTTTTATCATTCGATCTAGCATATGAGCTTTAAAATAATTCAGTTTGGTGCATTGATGGTACCTATTCAGTTAGTTCATTTGGTTATACACAAGTATATAATATTGGCTTTATGCGCGGTCAGTATTTTATTCCAGAAATATATGCCGCATTGGCAAAAAAAAGCAGCAAACATAAAAATATGTTAAATTTGATTAATTTAATACTTCCTTCCTTGAATCCAGGGATAATATTGTGCGATTTTGAAAAAGGCGCAATAAATGCATTTCCCAATACTAATTTACAAGGATTTTTATTTCGTTTGGGTCAGAACTTGATAAAAAAAAACAATGAAGTTGACTTAAAATTAAACTATAGTAACGATTAAAACTTTAGGCTATTCACCAGATCATTAATAGCATTTTCTTTTATTTCGATTCCACAAATTTTGGACACCTTCACCTTTTTAAGATCGCATGATAGATTTCCACCGGTCTTAAGCCAAATATATTATTATTTTTTTACAAATTATATAGGCAGTGAACTAATCATTACCTTGAGAATATTTTATAACCAGTTGAACTTTTTTTTCACGCGCTCGATTGTTTAATTATGTTCCAATAACGAATAATGATATAGAAGGCTGGCATAATACATTTAGGTCCTCTTTTGATAATTTAAACCCTACTTTTAAAAAATTTATGTTAAAAGTAAAACAAGAAGATAGATGTAGCCATCAAAAATATTTAATGTTAATGAATGGCGAAACAATTAGAAGAAAAGCAAAATACTTCGGACTTCACAATTATTTAATTTACTTTTTATGCGAAAGGGAAAATAGAGACCCAAGAACCTGTATTTTAGATTTAGCCGGCTTTATATACTATTAAAAATTTATTATTAAATTTTTTTCCTATTTTTTTTCCTATATTTTCCCTATTTTTTTCCGTGATTTTTTTTCGGGATTATAATGAAGTACCATATTTTTGCTCTAATTTTTTTTTATATTTCAGGTTTTTGTGCCGATCCTTGTTTTTCTTAGCAAGTATTGGACACAATGCGCACTGACAACAACATGACGTCTTTTATATATAGCCATATCGTACTTGTTCATGTTAGATACTGATATTGATCATTCAAATAACCATACACTCATTGTGACCATACACATACATACGGTAATGAATATAGTTTTGTTTTGAGCACGATATATTGAGTTATCAATAATTAGCTTGATTAATAATTAATTTTTATTTTTAAAAATGTCAAAGAGAAAATTCAAAAAACGCCATGAGTATGACACTTTCTCATCAGATGAGGATTGCAAAAAAACCGGCGGCTCTATCAAACGTTTTTTTAAAGTTGTTGCATATAAAAACGCCTTTAATGGAACTTTCACCGAAAGATTCCCGTATATAGTACAAGGATCTGTCTCATCATATTGAATCTGCAGGCAATATAAGTCGTTTAAAAATTGTGAAGAGCAATGCATTCATAAAGTCATTTGCTGTGTCAAAGCTAAGCTAAAATTTAATGTCAGCTCTAGAGTACAAAACTTGGAGATCAGAGCTAGAAACAACTACTGCTTTGGCCCAGCATAACTTTTCTTTGTTTCTTGCTGATAATTTGGGTTCATTTTTCAAGGATATCTTTGCGGACTCTGTTATTGACAAGGCATATTCATCTAGAAGTACAAAGAGTACCTGCATTTTTAATAGTGCACTTTGAGAAGATTTTCTGCAAAAACACTATTTAAAAAATGAAATCACTCCCCTTCTCTGTTTGCACGGATGATCATACGACACAGGACTTTAGAAAATCAATCCCATGACTATTAAAATATTTGACGTCAATCAGAATGTTCATCAGCGATTTGTTGACATGTGTGTCAGAAGTGGCAGACACTCTGCAACAGCTGAAAATATTTTTGCTGTAATTGACAAAGTCTTTACGGACAATTCTATACCTTGCAAGAATCACATTGCATTTTCTCTTGATAATGCAAGCGTCAATATGGGTGTTCGGAATTCTATTAGTAGAGCATTAAAGAAAAACCCTGCTCTATATTTCAACAGTTGCCTATGTCATATCATACATAATGACTTTCACCATGCCAGCAAAGATTCACAAAGGTAAAAGAATTTGAGTTGGATGAATTATGTGTAGATTTGTATTATTGGTTTGACAAGAGCACAATACAAAAGTCTGGTCTGGAAGAGTTTTGTAAGTTCTGTGATACCTCTTACAAGGATATTCTGTACCTAGTAAAAACACGATGGTTGAGCTTGAAAACTGCCATTCAAAAAATACTACAGTTGTATGATTCACCGACTTGCTACTTTTAATCAAAACATGACAGTAAAGCACGTTTTAAGAAGCTTCAGAGAATCTTTAATAATCCTATCACTTAAGTTTATCTACTTTTCTATCAGTCCTGTTTACCTGTTTCACTAATTTAAATAAATTAGTGCAAAGAGAAGATACATCTTTCTATTTGCTTCACGATAAGATTAAAAAGATTATTAAAAACTCTCTTCATGATGTTCATGCAGACAAGCAGTATCGTTAAGGCTAATGGGCACCTAGTGAAAGTCAAATACAAGAATGCTAAAAAGCAGTTGGATGATGGAGCTCTTGAGGTTGGTTAAATTACTGAATCGCAGATGATAAAGCTAAGCAATGAAGCTGATATCATAGCTGCTCGAATATATAAGTTTTACAGTGGTTTTATGCTATTTTTTATCAACAATGAAATATTCAATTGATAAGATGCCCATAGATGATGGAGTTATCTCACGCAGCAAGTTTGTTAATTTTTCTGACAGACTGCAGGCCAAGTTTAATTATATGCTTAACTTTGTCAAAATATTAAAACTAATATTTTTATTTGCAAGCGCACAAGATGAGGAAGCTTAACTTCAGGAGTTTATCGACTTTCAAACAAAAAGTTATAATGAAATTTCTGTACATGTTTGGAATGAATCAACTATAAAAGAGGACTCCCACATTAAGATGGACAAGCTTTGAATTTATTTTACTTGCCTATATGATAGTGTGACCCACACATCAAGATTTGGGAAATTATGCAAAGTGTCACATTTGGTGTGCACTCTACCTCAAACAAATGCTGATGCTATAAGGGTATTTTCAATAGTGTCTATCCACAAAACCAGCTCTAGAAACAGTCTTTTCTTTGAAGGCACACTGTCTCTATTATTACAGTGAGGTTAGCTTTTCCTAAATTTACAACGACGGTGCAACATTTTTGAACCACAAGATAAAGTTGTCAACAGAAGCAAACATATGACTCGTGAATAAAACAAAGATCACTTTATAAAAAGTATTTAAAAATATAGATTTTTTGGATAAATTGCATTTTCAACCCGCTAAGAATATTTAGAACCAGCGATAAAATTATTAATTAAATTTTAAATAAAATAGAAACAATAAATAAATAAAAAAATGTTAAATTAAATTTTAATTAGATTTAAAAGTTTATCCCAGTTGCTATTGATTACTTTCGTTTTCCACATCCATTCCTTTAAATATATAATTAATTTTTGACCAAAAACACCCTTCTTTTCATTTAATTTCTGCTTCAGACTGGCCTAACAAGATTCTATATTTTGCATATGACCACATAACACTGGGTCAACAAAATAAAGGGTCTGATTGACTGGTATATTTTTAAATCCCATAGGTGCAATATTTGTATATGCTGCCCATTGATTGCTGTGTATAAAGGTACCTGGTGGGCAAACACGTTGAAAAAAGGTAAAAGTGTTTGCGCACTTCTATCAGGTACAATAGTAACAAAGATCTTTGATGAGCAAAAAAGAAGTATCTGGGATGCCAAATACCCATATTTCAGACTCTATTGCCCTACTTCGATGATACTTGGATTTATGTTTAAATTGACTTTCATCTATTTGAAATATAACACCCGGTCTACCTAGTGTAATGGGATTACAGTTGAAATATTCAGCACAATATATTCTTAGATGATCGAAAAAGTTAATTAAAACTTTTTAACGAACCTCAATTTCTTGACGTATGTCTACATCTGTCTGTGCGCGTGTCCGTATCCACAACAATTTTAATCCTGTTTTTTAACATGATCTATATCGTTCAAAGATGGATTTTTCTTCCACACTTTTGTATTTCTTATATGCTGTACAACCACAAGTCATACAACGAAAACCCCAGCAATCTTTATTTCTTTTATAAGGAACTAAATTGCAGCTACAAAAACAAAATTGACAAATGTAGACATTCATTAAAATTCCGTTGTGTTGCAGGTACTGAATTAGACTTTTGATACTTCAAAAGCACAATATTTCAATTACCTGAGTATACACATTTTTAATCATTAAGGGTGAAAAATTTTAAGGATTTGAAAATTTTATAATCAATTTTGATTAAAAATTATCAATCGCAATCGATCCGATTCTTTTATATCTTTGTGACTTATTGTTCTGTTTCTTCAGCTGATTAGTACTGGGTACACTAATGCTGAGTAAAGCAACCATTCAAATCAAGAACTCATAGGAAAAGTTTATTTGGAATTACAATGTCAAATTGTGGTACAAGGATGAATTTATTAACATTGTAAACATAACAATTTAACATTACAACTATTTTTACAATTTTCAATCATAATTATTTGTGACTTTTATTGAAACAAGCAGTAAAAACCACAATATTGCTCTTTAAAATATCATTAAATATTGCCAAAAGCTTTTTATCAACCAATATCTAGTCGATCCTTGTGAATCTGATATTGATATCTATGATCGTTATTAAAAAAAAATAATTTTATAGTATTACATGGATACATGCTATAAATATTACCTAGATTTTCTTCTTTGTTAGTATAAACTAAAAAAAATTACCTGTTACTACTCTCTTCCATCCCACAGAACAGCTTCGTTTCCCGTTCGCCATGCAAAAAATAAATTGCCCTTTCACTTTACAATATCATCTGGATCCTTCCCTGCTTTCCCTACTCTCACGTTTTTCAATTTCTCGACCTTGAGAGTCCTGTATATATTTATAATAAAATATTTGGAATCTTTAATAAGATATTTGGGAAAATCTATTCTAAATTAACGATTGATGTAATATTTAAAAACAATCTCATATCAAGCTATAAAGTAAAAGCAACATACAAGTTTAAAATTATTTATGACAGTTCAGTTGAATAAATCATTATATTTATTAATATTTGTTTATATCGATTGCTAACTATATATTAGAATAGGTTAGGTATTATTTTGCCTGAGTTTTAATCAGAAAAATCAAAAATTAAGCAATTTTTTATTGAATTTTCCATTTTTTACATGTTTTTTAAATTCCGTATTAAAATTTCCAAGAATTAAGGATTCTTCCCAAGTTATTGAATTTATTATTTTAATAAAAACAAATAATTTATTAGCTCTTATCAAACTTGTATTTGCAAATACTTTTTTGGTTTTCCTTGAGCCTTCTTTCCAAAAAATTTTTCTTAATTACCGTATTTCCTCGGATAAACGCCGCGGCGTTTATTTAGTTTCAACATTTTCAGCTGCGGCGTTTATTATTAATGGGATTTTTTAATGA
>CAKKLC010001100.1:23656-35278 GCA_918559645.1 Ceratonova shasta | reverse complement strand
TCTTCAATATCATCAAATCAGAAACAGTTCACGTTTGATTTCAGTATCCAGTTTAGCAAATAGCTACTCTTTAGATAAATATTCTAGAAGATAGCCGATAAAATCGTAAGAATCCTCCTCAACGGACGGCGTGCCCTTTAATTTTAAAATATCCAACATAAAGTTCTCCAATGCTTTTTTATAGCAATTAATTATACTTTCCTTTCGAACCTCATTCCAAGAATCTATAGTCAGAAAAAGTACATCGATCAATTTGAACTTCTTTACGATAGCATAATGTTTTTAATTAGATTCTAGATCATGTTCAAGATTAAGTTTGTTTTTGAGCTTTTTTTTATAAGTTTACTTAAAGGACCTAATTATTTCTTGGTCCAGTGGCTGTATACGGTTAGTATAATTATTCAATATTGATATATTCGACGCCCACAGGGTGAAGGGGAGCATTATCCAACGTCAAAAATATTTTCCTATCTTCCAATTTCATTTGTTCGTTCAAATCATGCAACCATCTGCAAAAATTATCGGTTCTCATCCAAGCCTTTTGATTGAATTTATAAGAAATGGGTATCCTTGAAAAATCTAGATTCTTAAAACCTCTCGGGCTCTTTGATTTTCCAATAAGCAAATGCTTTATCTTTTCTCCCGTCATACTGACACAGAATAATAATGTTACGCAATATTTAGTAAACTTTCCATTAATCTGATTGTCATCAGCGTAACAAAGATTTCTAGTTGAAGTGACTAAATAGAAAAAGCTCGTCTTATCACAGTTGAAAACATTTTCTGACCAAAAGTCTTCAATTTTTTTGAATATACTGTCTTAAATTCTTCTATTTTATTGTCATTAACCATGCCCCATTCGCCAGAGATCTTCTTGGAGTGATTTGATGCCTTTTCTTGAAGCTTTTAACCCAGCCATTAGAAGCACAAATTTTTTAGACCATACGTTCCAGCCATCTTTAAAGCTGTATTTTGCAGGTGTACATCTTGAATTGTTACCCTCTTTCTTTTTTCATTAAAAACCATTCAAACAATTTACAATCAAAAACACTAGTTCTAAAGCTAGTCACAACATTTTTGGCGTTTTTTCTTGAATTATATTCTAACAGCTTAACAAGTATTAATAATCCCGTTCAAAGTACTCAAAGGTACATCACACACCTTTGCAAGATCTCACTGAGAAAGCAATTGATTCTTACATTCAAACTCTATGATTGCTATTTTTTCTGCAAGTAAAAGTCTTAATCTTCTTTTTTTCTCGTTGAGGTTTGACATTTTGGGGATAGAATAAAATTAAAACTTATATCAACAGAATTTTCGGAAACGTTCGTTATTAAAAGTATATTCTGTTCGTTATTCGAAGTAAACTTTCAATGTAATATATCTTCGAGGTAATCAAAAAAGCACTGGATGTTTGTTAATTGAAAGTGTTCGTTATATAGAGTGTTGACTGTATTTTGTTTTAGAATAAAAACGTAAAATATTAAATAATTTATATTTAGTACCACTAAATAATTTTTGATATTTAAAAATAAAGATTGAAAATTGTTACATATTAAAAATTCGGATCAAATGTATTTTAAAATAATAATTTATAAAAACTATTCATTTTTAATCATAATTATTATCAAAATCTTATTGAATCTTTCTTAAATATTGTTTTTATTAGATTTCCAATTGAATTCTTCTAAGAATTCGTATGGACTACAACTCATTCCATTTGATAGAAGATTTCGCTTTTAAATTAAAGAAATAAGAGATTTATAATTTATTCTGATTACTTTATTTTCAAACTCGTACAAACTCATCATAGTTTTTTATAAATCTTTTTTAAAATTTTTGGCAGGAAAATATAAAAAAAACATTTTTTCGCTAAACATTGGATTAAATGGATTTTTTTTTAAAATTTGGGGAGAAAATCCAGTTGATCCAAGTATTTAATTATAATTTTTTTATTTCAAATAATAAAATTTTCGATTTATATAAAAATTAAAGTATTTTTTTTTATGATCAATACCATAATTTCTACAATTAATAAATAATATTTAAAAACTTAAATAAAAAAACTATAAATTTTTAATAAATATTTAACATATCAATAATTCCTTGTCTTAATTTAAGATTTTGAAATATTATAACATCTTTTGATGAAGCAAACAACAAATTTTCCCCGTTATTTTGTTAAACTTACCACACATTAGTGTTCTAATCTAGGACTCATTACGAAAACCAAATATAATCTTATTTTATTGTAAACCGTAATACATTTTCATTTTTATTTATAAATGGAAATTATTATTAGAGCTAAATTACTTGAAACAAGACTTTTTCATCGTCTTAAAAACCGCTGTAGTGATCAATTCTTACATTTTATATCCCAAACATAGGGCTGGAGATATCTTAATATTGAAACCTTTAATAAATCTATTGAAGATGCGCCTTAAATTTATACCCCTTAATTGCTCTCTCGTAAATTCTATAGAATATATGGTAAATGCCGAAAAAATCATGTTTTTAACAATAATTTTTTTTTTAAATTAAAATTAAAAAATTATATGGTTAGATTATCAAAAAAATTATCTCTTCAAACAGAATAATAAACGAGGAAAGCATTCTGGATATTAAAACAACGGAATCTTGTCTAGAAACAAGTTTTGAAACACAAAATACGGCAAATGAATTTATGGCGATGTTCATATTTATTGAAATCATTCAAACATGTACAAAATGTTTACTTAATTTATCAATGTTATATGTTAAGCATAAAAAATGAATTGATAAGTAAAGGTGGGTGTGCAAACGGTCTTGTACGACTACATTTTTAATTAGATAAAAAAAGTTTGTTAAGTAAAAGTAAACTATCATTTAAAACCATAATCAAAGTGTTTTGTAAATATATGAATGGTATAAAGCACGTTGACATAGCTTATTAATTGTCGAAGGATAGGGATACATCTAGCAGTTGGTTTTTGTTAGTTCGAGAATTGATATTCGATTACATGTTAAAAAACAGACAAAGAATCTGAGGAATAAAGATTGATGGTTAACTAAAAGTAGTTGAAATTGACGAAAGTTTATTTTCAACAAATAAGTATAAAAGAGGAAGGTTCCTTGAACAGGATTAGTTTGTTGTTGGGATTTTAAGAGCAACCAAGAATTTTTTTTTGTTCCAATTGAAAACAGGAACGCTAATAGAATTTCAAGAAAAATTATATCACATGTTTTAGCGGGAAGTCGAATAATAACATATGAATGGATAGCATACGGAGTGCACTACGTAATTTTTCTAATTTATTTAAAAGATAATTAATCATGTAATGCATTTCGTAAACCCATTTAGACCAGAAATTTATACACAAAACATAGAAGGGTTTAGGTCAAGATTAAAATATTTTACGCAGAATAAAAAGTAATAAAAAGCAAATTTTAAACGCAGTTCTAATATAATTTTCGTCGGAATATTGTATTGAAAAACACAAAAGAATCAATCTTTTGATGATTATGTAAAGGTTTAAGGAATAAATGTTTTTATTAAAATCATTTATTTAGTTTTCACTTAAATCTTATAATATGCATGTAAAATTATTATATTAATTTAACTAAATTTATATTAGTTTAAAATTTTTATTTTCTCAAAAACATGTTATTTTCCCCATCTACTCAATATATCACTATATTTGTTCACAACTACATTTATCAAAATACTTCTAGTTATAGTTACCGACAACTAGGAAGACTTTCTTTCTATAAAACGACCTCTACTTAGACATTTAATCAACAAATCCAACTTTTCAAGAATAATAAAAGTTTTTTCATACTTATCAATCTCAAACTCACAGAATCTGGTTGGGTAATTATTAATAATCTTTATTTTTGAAAAGAATTTTTAGGTTTTTTTTTCAATAATTAACTCTTTAAAGATGTAGTGAAACTTACTTACAGACTTGTCAATTTTACTAGTTATTACATCAACATTAAAAGTACTTCTGAACCAATCTACTATATTTTATAGAATTTGGTGTATTCATAGTCAAAATAGGTTAATAACCTTTATTATATTTTGAAAGTTGATTTTAAGCACATATGTGCTGTTAAACGAAAAATCGCCCAAAAACACATAATTCAATAAATAAAATGTACAAATATAAACTTCTAAAAATCATTATTTAAAATATAATTTTTTAATTTTCAAAATCCTAAGAGTTTATAATGTTTAGAAAGATGAAGATAAGGGAAACATACATAAAATTTTCATTTTCACAGTATATTTTAATATTTTTCTGTTTAAAAGGGGCATATTCTTTTAAATTTAAACTTCCCAACTAGATATTTTGCAATACTAGCTCTATTTTTTTCCTTTTCAATTCGTAAAATATCGATAAATTTTCCAAGGATTGGATTTATAACATTAAGAGGCTATTGAAACCTCGATGCCATCCTTCTAAAGAGTTAATTGTTTTTGGTAGTTTAAGTATATTCTATCAAACACACAGCAAAATTTATAAGCAAATAAAAGCGATTGAAATTCATTACCTAATAATATATGTTCAAAATACACAACAAAATTTGTGTATCTTTCATAATTTTCTTATTTCCTGATTGTATCCTTTATAAAAACCTATGCCCGAGACAGTCTAAAAGTATTTATATATATGGCAGGTTTAAAAACAATTTAAATAATTTTTTAGTGTTTAAATTGATCTTGTATTCAGAAGCGACCCCAAAAAATTTCATTTTTTGCCAAATACACTGACCGTAATGGAACAAACAGCCATAAAATAATATTTTTGGATTAATAGAAAAAACTAAGTTCATTAACCATTTTTAGAAAACTGTAACGGTGACTTCTGGTTTTAAAATATCATTCCTATTAAAATACACCATCACCTGTACATAAATCTCTTCTGTTTTTTCTTGCAATAAAAAAAAATAAAATGTATAAATATTCCAAATATACAACCTTGAATTGTTAGAAGTTGGTTAAATTATATGAAAGATGTTCTGAAATTTCCATCTAAAACAACTATTTTTATCTATTTCAAAAAGGGTAGTAATTCAAATTAAAAAAGATGATATATCTTTTATCTGATTGTAAGCCAGAGTAGAATTGTAAAAAGCTTTTACCACCTAAAGTATATTGTAAAGTAGTTTATATATCATTTCTAGTGTAATTTGCTCGCAGTTTCCATTACCTTCTCGTATAATCTCACAGATTTCTAAAGAAAGTCAACTTAGCAATATGTTATTTTTGCAAGGAAGGGGTTTCTGCTGTAAATATAAAAGTGAAATCTACATATGATTTTTTGCAATTTGTAATAATTTTGTTTTTTCCTAATAAAGAAGTGTTTTTCCGTTATTAGAATTACGAGTATGGACATCTATATATTTGCTTACTATTTTGTCATTATTTGTTAATATAAAGGCTCTAAAACCCCTATACTTACAACGCCATTTTATATGTGGCGCATTTAGCTTATATTTATTGTATAATAAGACATTCAGTAAAATCATAGCGGCTGCTCTTTATGTAGTAAAGTATTGCATAAGGGGTAAAAATAAATTTTCGGCAAAATTTAGCTTTTTAAAGAAATCAAATTTTCGGCGTAAATGAAAAATTTCGTCACACGGCTATAATTTAGGCAGCCAAAATTTTGTTTAATCATAGTTAAAATAGAGCTATAACCTCTCTTATATTTTTAAAATTAATTTTAAGCACATATTTGCACCTCTTTTCTCGATAAATATGGGACCATTTTTTAATAATGATTAACGAGACTGAAACCGTCTGGTAATTAATCTAGCACATTAAAAGGTAATTGCAAAGACATAATGATCTTCCAATGTCTTTGAAATTATGTTTTCCGTATAATTTTTGAAAATTTGTTATCTTCTTAGAATTAAATGCTACTTGGTAGGGAGTTTATACATTCGATCTTGTTATTTCTAATGATTCTGCTACTCATTTTTTTATTCTGTTGATTTATATTAGTATCTTTACCTAAAAAATAACTAGATATGGTTAATGAGCTTTAATAAAATACATTGCCTTGAAAATTAATTAAATTTAGATTTAAAAAATGTTACTATTATGATTGCAACAATTATGATATTGTTCGAAAAATCTTATAAAGTTTGCTTGCTCACTTAGAATTTCTTAATTATAATAAAATGGAATTTTTATTTGTATATTGTAAACTAAATGTAGTTATTAACATTTATGGTGTTCACTTTTTTCTCTATAAATTTAAATTTTAAAGTGTATAAGAAACGAGATCAATGTCTAAAATCCTTATTTTCAGTAATAGACTAAATACTTTGTTACAGTCAGACCTCGGTTTTTGCATATTTCGATTTTTGCATATTCTAATGAATTTTTTCGATTAAGTCCATTTTTTGTTTAAAAAAGCGCCGTTTTTTGCATAAACCCCGTTTTTTGCATATTTTTTTCTGGAAATTTGCAAAATATAAATTATAAATCTCGTTTTTGCATATTTCAATATTTTCGCAAAAAACATCAATAAAACATAAAACATGGCTAAACCTAAAAAAGTGAACAAACCACTCACTCTAAAACAAAAACTCGAAATTCTGGAAAAAATAGAAAAAAAACACATAATCAAAAAGAATTTTCACTTTTCTATGAATTTAATCAATCAAAAATTTCCAGAATATTAAAAAATAAATAGAAATACATTAATCTTGATAATTTTATAGAGGATAAGCATAATTTCAGAGCTGGAAAACACGATATTCTGAAAAATTCTTCTTGTAAAGCATATTAAACATCTAAGGGTCGAAAATTTCCCAATATCTAAAGATATTATTATACAATCGGCATTAAATATAGCCAAAGAATTGAATATTAAGAATTTTAAGGCTTTTAATAGATGGTTTGATCGTTTTAAATCTAGGAAGAATATTGGTAGCTGTAAAGAGTCCGGTGAATCAAAGAAAGTTGAAAAGAAAGCAGTTCAAATGTGGGAACAAACTACTCTTTCAAGTCTTCTTTCTCGATTTGACCCATCTGAAATTTACAATACGGATGAGACAGGGTTATTTTTTTTGAACTTTTACTATCAAACACATACAATGGGAAGGGTGCATCAAATAAAACAAAAAGAGACAGCAAAAAAAGAATTACTCTCTTGTTGTGTACAAATATGACGTGAAACTTTAAAATAAAGCCAAATTTAATCGGAAACTTAAAAAATTCAAAATGTTTGAGAGATATCAAGAATTTTCCAGTAAAATATTTTGGAAACAAGTCCGCCTGGATGACATCCTATATTTTTGATAAATTTCTAAAATATCTTAATCTACATCAACGGAAAAAATTGAAGAAAGTGTGCTTAATAATCGATAACGCTCCAGTTCATAGAATATTTGAGGCAGAAAAATTCGATATGTTAGAAATTATTTTCCTTCCACCGACTGCAACAAGCGTTTAACAACCATTAGATCGTGGATATTCCACAGTTTTAAATGTCTTTATAAAAAATATCTATTTAGTTTATTAATCCAGAAATTTAAAATGAAAGAAAAAGTTAAAATAGATCTAAGAGAATCCATATATTTAATAGAAAATTCGTGAAATTCTTTGCAGCCAAAAACAATTCAAAATTGATTTAATAATGCATTTAAGAATGGTAAAGAGGAAGAAATTATACTGGAAAACGATTATCTAGTAAAAGAAGAATAAAACCTATTTACAGAAATAATCAATGATCCTACACTTTTGTATGAAATAGATAAGTCAATGAAAAACGAAGATTTATTTGAAGCACCAAATATTGAAACACTTATAGATTCATATAAAGAGGATTTTGATCAGGAAATACATCAGGATGAAAAAAGTGAGGAAAAAACTAATCAAATAAAAAAGAAGAAACCTTAAAAGCATTGAGATTATAAAATAAAACATATTCTCTCAAAACGAAAAGACAGATGGAAATGATGTTAAAAATATAAGAGAACTTGAAAAATTAATTTATAAGATTAGGAAAAGAAAGAGTAAACAGAAAACTCTTTTTGAATTCAATTTTACAATAAAAAATTAATTATTTCCAATTTTTTGTTTTTTGTATAAACCCAGTTTTTTGCATATTATCTTAGAAAACCAAAATATCCAAAAAAGGGGGTCTCACTTTACTTGTTAAATTTTTGGGCTCACGCACGTTATAAAGGATTTTATTTTTTTAAAAATTAAGGGTTAAAAAAATTATTTAGTATAGTTATAGAAACATTAAATCGTTTTATTCTTTCTTTTTTATTTTGCCAAAAAAACTCTATTAGAAATTAATGATGCTGCTCATGACTATTTCCAATGTGTTCTTGTAAGAAAGACTTAAATCTAGACCATAAACCTAATATGCTTTATGTATGAACTTGGGGATTTTCTAGATTTAAAAAATTATAAATTTAGTTCACACCGTCATTTTCAAATCTTTGTATTCGTCCAAAGGCATTCATATAGGGCGTCCAATTATAGCTGTAAAAAATGTTAAGGGTCATTTTAACATAAAAACTTTTAATCAATATAAAATTTAATCAAAAAAAGATTTATCAAAAAACTGAAAACCGAAAATATATTTTTTAATTTTTATTCTTCCCCAATAAGCAAAACAAAAGGTTTGTCCAAGTAAACGAAAAAATAAGTAGAGTTGTTGTTAGCTGGAGAGATGATATTTATATAATAACATATCTTATGGGAATTGTGGCCAATATCGATTATTAAATATAAATCATTTAGATTTTTATATCAAAATTATAAATAAAAGAGGTATTTAAAAAATTATTATTGGCTTTTTATTACAATTTAATGCAAAATATTGAATAATGTAGCCAACTTAACCCTAATTCCATTTTATGCAATACTTATAATTTATTAATTTAATTAGTCTTTTTTTTTTGACAATTTAGAAACCAAATAAAGTATTCTATTTACAGCGTTTTACTGATTTTTCTTTTGACCATTTTCACTTCAGTTGGCAAAACACACTTATATTTCCCTTTACAATAATTTTTATCTAGAAATTACAGATATAACTTCGTCAATATAATTTTTTGAATATAATTTTTTAGATGAAAATGTAGTGAATCATAAATAAGAGATCCAGGAAGTACATTTTGTAATATTACGTCTACAATTTTATCTATATTTTTTATTTCCTATGGGTAAAATAAATGCAGACCTCCGAAAAAAATGCCAGAATCAACCAAAAAAAATGCAATTAAAAAATTTATTAAAATAATAGATGAATAATAATTTTAATAAAAAAATTAAGAATTAAACATTTATTAAATAAAAAATTGCAGCTTTTAAGTTATTCTTATTATTATATCTCCAAATAAAACACTCAGAAAGGCCCTTCTCTTAAAAGAAAAAACACCAAACCTATCCTTTATATCTAACTTCATGATATTATTAAACAATTCAGCATGCTGCGTATTTAACCCTGTTATCAGTGTCACAAAATTAAACTTATGACAAACAGTTTTATGAACATATCCAGCTCCTTTTAGAGCCAGATAAATTCTGTGTTCATCAATATCGATTATGCCTCCAGAAACTACATGAGAGCAAATGATTAATAATATTGTTGGTGTCCTCTTTTCAGGTATTTTTATGCCCATACCCTTGATATATGTAGTGCACATTTAACAATACATATTGCATCAGTTCTGTTTTCAAATGATCGTACAAAATGACTCTTAAATTAAAAATTTAACAATGTTTCATCAATTTGAATAATAGACCCGGGTCCATCTTACATTCTTCCTCTTTCATGAATAAAAACCATCAATTTGATCACATTTTTTGAAATTTTCCTAAAAGTAGTATCTGAGATGTAACATGTTGAAGTACTAATCGTTGTTTTTAGTCAGAAGACCAACGAAGTAACATTTTCAGGACCTTAATCATGGGTTTATTAAAGGGCACAAAGAATGAACCTTGAAGTATCGACCTAAGTATGATAAATCCTGAGCAACCAGTGTTCATACAACACCAACAGTATTAATCAGCATAGTTATTGCAAATTATGTACCTCATTGGACTTTTGCATGTTCCATACGATAGCTGAACTTTCAAAATTACTTTATCTCAGAGAAGTCAATTATTCAATTTCTCTACCGTGCACCTGACAAAAACCTCTTGCAGTGTCTTCAAGATTAATTGTTATCTTTTCTTAAAATTCTTTATTTAATTTTTGTAAAACTTTAATAATAGCAGATTAAACAACATATTAATTTTTCCAGAGATCCATAAATGATTTCTGGACCTTATCGTTTTTCTCCCCAGCAAAAGCTTTTCGGTTTTTTTCCCCTAATCCAAATATAATCTATAAAAAAAAAACCAAAAAAACCAATAATTTCTTACTTTATCTCTCAACACTAGCTATATATTATTGACCATTTATTAACCTCACTTGAGTATATTTATAATTAACAAATCAGCTTTCATCGATCTAAACTATTATCATGGTACCATCAGTATTAAAACCACCTATTCACTCGCTTGTATCAGCGACGTATTTGCATATTACCTCGCGAATTACACTACAATTATCACTAATTGTATTACGACGTATGTTTAAATCGTATGAAATTTAAAGATAAAAAACACCATTCAAATATTTATACATTATTTTGAAAATAATATTAAATTGAAACCTATACCCTTCAAAATAACTGTTGAACCATAAACTTTTCGAAATTTCACACGGATTACTGCATTACTAAAAGAATCCATCTACAGAAGCCTTCCCAACTTTATATATTATATAGCTTTTATAAGTCTAAACCAGATGCACGGATTGATATTATTTATAAGTCTTGTCATAGCGAGAAACTCATTTTGAGAAAATTTTGTAAACATAACATGCTTTATGAAAGATTCGGTTATTGTTAATTCCATAATAACATCGTTTGACAAAATCTTTCTCTCATCTACTATTTTCTTCCCATTTGAAGAAATAAATTTTTTAAAAAATAAAATGCGCTATAACTTGCATGAATTAATTTTTCTTTTTTAATAAACATTAATCACAGTCTTAAGGTTATATTTATAGTATTATTGATATGTACTATATAGATTCTTGGTAAGAATTTCCATTTTTTAAAGAATTCAGTGGCTAAAGTACAGAATAAGGGCCCAATCGGGAATTTTCGGTAAATTTATAATGGCGAGTATTGATTATAACATTGATAATATTGAAACATTAAAATATTGAAGAAAAAAAAATATTGCTTAAACTAATTTACCCCTCTAACGTGATTGCTAATAATGTAAATATGTAGCATTAATTTTCTTGATCATTTCAGACAATCTTTCATTATTTATGAACTTTCTTTCAAAAATATATTTGGCAATGTAGGTATACATTAGTTCTGGACTTTTGTTCGTTATATACCTATATTTCCTTTTGACTGCTCTCCAGATTACTTCAATCTTATTTGTTTGTACGCCATCCTCGGAAACAAAATTTCTTCAATAATTTACTGTTTCATGGTAGTATCCGAGATCAGCAAGATCATTGTATCCACCCCACAGATCGGTACGTATGATTGACTCTTTATGTACACTGTCATTAATTATTTTATTCAATGTGGCTTTATTTCTCC
>CAKKLC010001100.1:0-19335 GCA_918559645.1 Ceratonova shasta | reverse complement strand
AAAATATACTTCATTTTTCAAACGAGCAAAAGAATAAAAGAAATGGCTATTTGACAAACGGAATACATGATATACCGATGATTCTTCAAAAACCATTAAATGGTGATCAATTCTTGCAGTTTGATTTAGGAGTTCAGTCTGAAGATCGGTATGTCATCTTCTATAGTGATGAATTTACATAATATATTGAAAAAACCACTGTGTTTTTGATTGACGGCACATTTAAAACTTCACTTAAATCTTTCTACCAACTATTAACTATACAAGGATATATTTTTGGAAAATTCCATCCACTAGTATTTGTATTAATGTCCGATAAAAGTGAGAGAATTATAAGAAAATTATATATTATTTGAAAGATAATGCTCTATTCAATCCCAAAATTGTCACTGAAGATTTTGAAGTCGCTCTGAAAAATGCATTGTCTGTCTTTAAAGATAACTTATCAGTTTTTGGCTGCACATTTCATTATGCTCAGTCTCTATATAGAAAAATACAAATGTTGGTATTAACGTCAGAATATAAAGAAAATCCACTTATAAATGAAACTTTTAAAATTTTCATAAATTTACCATATATCAATCCAATCCGTGTTCATGAATCGTATGCATACATTTTAGATATATTTCGTCTAACAACTTGAAAAGTTTTTTTGAACAATTTTTAATGAATTTTAGAGACTTATTTAGGTGAAATTAGAGAAGCTTCTTGTTTTGAAATCATTTTCTGGTCTGCCTATTCAAGATGCTTAAAAAGGATTCCTCAAACAACAAATAGCATTGAAGCTTGGCATAAAGGGATAAACTTACACATGTAGCTGCCAAATCCCAATATCGGAAGGTTCATTGTTTGTTTTCAAGAGGAAGTAGAGATTTTATGGCTTAAGTTTGCCCAGTATATGAATGGTAACTATCCAGAATTAAGAACAAATTTTTATAAGGAGAAAAATTACTTATCACTTGTGAAAACAAAAGATATTTAAAAATTGCCGTGATTTTTAAAAGCATGAACCTGATTTTTAATTGGAAATTTAATTAAAATTTATATTATAATTTTTATCTAAGTATTACTTTATTTTTTTATTAAAGTTTTTTTAAATTTCGTCGCTGAAATTTCCGTATGCGGATACAAATATTATAAAATTCAGTTTTTTTACTTGATTTGGAATAAATGGGTTATTTTTTGAAAATTAATAACAATTTTAAGTTAAAGTATTTATTCATTTCTAAAATAAACACATTCAATATGTTTTTTTTAATTCTAGTTAAATTAACTCTCTGATAGTCTAAATTGAATTTTGCAAATGTTAATTCAAGATTGAATGCTGAAATTTTAATATGAAACAAATTTATTGGTATGAAACTTGGAATTTATTCATTTTAAATAATTGTTCATAAAAACAAAACCTAATTAATTTAAAAGGGTTGGAATTAAAAATTAACTTTATTTTAATTGATCATATAGTCCATTCATGTGTCCCTTTTATCCTTGTAAAAAAAATAAAGTAAATTTTAATAAATAGATAGGATGGAATTTAAAAGTTAATTACTGAAAATCCTACTTTATTTTAATAAATTTAGGTATATAATTTCAAAATAACATTTTTTTAAGTAGTTTTGTCAAGTTTAAACAAATATATTAAAAAATTAAATATTTATAAACTTATAAAAGACAGGGCTCTCAAGGTCGAGAAATTTAAATGAGTGATAGTGCGAAAAGCAGGGTGATCCCATGTGATATTGTGAAGTGGCAGAGTTTTATTTATTTTGCGCTGTGCCGGAGGGTCTGGGGTTGGCAGTCCTTGCAATTTTTTTTTCTAACAAAGAAAAATACCTAGGTATGTTTTATAGCATGTATCCATGTAATGCTATAAAATTATTTTGTAAACAAACGATCATTGATATCAATATCAGATTCACAAGTTATTGACTAGGTATCTGTTGATAAAAAGCTTTAGATAATATTTAATGATATTTTAAAGAGCCAAATAGTGGTTTTTACTGCTTGTTTCAATCTAGCTCACAAATAATTATAATGTAAAATTGTAAAAATAATTAAAATTTTGTATTATGTGTTTACAATGTTTATAAATTCATGATTGTACTACGATTTGACACTGTATTTTCAAAATAAACATTTTCTATGATTTCTTGATTTGAATGTTTACTTTACTCAGAATTAGTGCATCCAGTATTAATTGGTATAAGAAACAGAAAAGTAAGAAAAAAAGGTATAAAACAATCTCTATTTTAAATTACTTTTAGAACAGTGCACTTTTCTGTATTCTCAAGTTACATGTTTAATCCTATTAAAAAATTTATCTGAAGGTTGCAAATTGTAGAACTTTGTTGTAGATTCAGGCATAGCTAACCTTCCTATAATAAAAGAGGTCGTGTGGCTTCAACGAAAGGGTTGAGCGTTGAGCTGGTTTTGTTGATATATATTATTGAGAACACTCTTTCAGCGTCAGCATTTTAGTGTGGTGGAGTGCGCACCAAATGTGCCACTTTGTACAATTTTCCAAATCCTTATGTTTGGATTACACTATCAGTTAGGGAAGTAAAATAACCTCAAAGCTTGTCCATCCTAATGTGCGAGTCCTCTTCCACAGTTGTCTCATTCCAGAAATGTACAAAAATTTAATTATTACTTATTGTTTGAAAGTCGATAAACTTCTGCAATAAAGCTCTCTCATCTTGTTAGCTAGCAAACGACAAGATTTTATTGAATCTTTTAACAAAGTAAAAGTGTAATTAAACTTTGCCTGCAGTCTGTCGAAAACATTAAAAAACTAACAGTGTGATATTAATTCATCATCTATGGGCATCTTATCAATTGCATATTTCACTGATAGTTGGAAAAATAGCATAACACCACTGTAAAACTTATCTATTTGAGCAGCTGTGATATCACATTCATTGTGTAGCTTTATCATCTGGGATCGAGTCATTAAGCCAATAACAAGAGCTCCATCATCAAACTGCTTTTAAGAATTCTTATATTCCTCATTTTACTAAGTGTCCATTTGTCTTAAGGATACTGCTTGGCTGCATGAACTTCATGAGAAGAGTTTATATAAACATTTGTATTTGATGTTGCAGCAAATATAAAGATGGATCTTCTCTCGGCATCAGTTGATTGAGATTAGTAAAAGCAGATAAACAGGACTGATAGAAGAGTAGATGAACTTCACTGATAGGATTAATAAATATTCTCTGAATCCTCTTAAAACGTGCTTGACTGTCATTTTCTGATTTGAAGTAGGAAGTCTGAATCGTACAATGGCAGTATTCTCTGAATGGCAATTTTAAAGCTCAACCATCGTGTTGTTACGTGCTTCAGAATCTTTTTTTTTAGAGGTATTACAGAATTTACAATACTCTCCAGACCAGCCTTCCTATTTGTGCTTTTGTCAAACTAATAATACAAATCTACACATAGTTCATTCACTTCAAATTCTGTTTACTTTTTGAATGCTTTACAGGCGTGGTGAAAGTCATTGTGTAGTATATAACATGGGCAACTGTGGACCTATACCGCATGGTTTTTCTCTTAATGCTCTGCTGATAATGGAATTTCGGATATCCATATTAAGGCTTGCATTATCAAGAGAAAATGCAATTCTTGCAAGTTATAGAATTGTCTGTTAACACTTTGTCAATTGCAAGAAAAATATTTTTAGCTGTTGCAGACTGTTTGCAAGTTGTGACACATATGTCAACAAATCGCTGATGAACACCCTGATTAACATCAATATATTTTTATGGTCATGAGGTTCAATTTTCGAGTCGTGTGTCGTTTGACGCATCAGTTCAATAACTGAATGGCAGTGACTTCATTTTCTGAATAGTTTATTGCAGAAAATATTCTCTAAGTGCAGCATTAAGAATGCATGTACTCTTTGTATTTTCAGATCAATGTCTTGACAATATCGGAGCCAGGAAACATATCCTTGAACAATGGACCTAAATGATCAGCAAGAGAAAAAGGCAAGTTATGCTGGGCCAATAAGGGCGTCATTTTCACCTCTGCTCTCCGAGTTTTATATATTAGGCTAAGATTGAATTTGAGCTAACTTTGACACAGTAAATGACGTTATGGATGCATGGCTCTTTACAATTTTCAAATATTTTGTATGACCTGCAGATTTAATATGACGTTTAATATCAGTCACTCCTTTTAGGCGAAACTGCGGTCTACATTACAAAAAGTACATATGAAATGTGACGGGACAGATCCTAGCACTATATACGTCCATTTTTTGGTGAAAGTTTTATTAAAGTCGCTTTTAAATACAGTAGCACCAGAACAATGTTTGCTTTAGTCCCGGCTTGTTTTGCATTCGTCATCTGATGATGAATTGTCATACTCATGATTTTTTGCCTATTTTCTCTTTGACATTTTTAAAAATTAAAATTAATTATGTATCGCGCTAATTATTGATAACTCAAAATATCTCCCTCAAAAGAAAAATATATCTATTACAGTATGTGTAGGGTCACAATGTGTGTATGGTATTTGAATGATCAAGGTCAGTATCCGACGTGAATGAGTACGATATGGCTATATATAAAAAAATTACGGTTGTTACCAGAGCGCATTGTGTTCAATACTTGCGCAGAAAAACAAGGTTCGGCAAAAAAAAAACGTAGCAAAAAAATATTAGAGTAAAACTTATTGCGTGAGATTTTATTACAAAATTTTATGTTAGTGTGTAAGCGTGAGATTGCCTTCAATTGCATGAGACTTGGAATTCCCTAAAATGATCTGTTTTGTAAGAGTATCTTTATTAAAGTATTAATTTTAATTATAACAAATTTTTTTTTAAATCTTTTAAAGCACGGAGTTAGAGAAATAATTATAATAAATTAATAAAAATATTTCTAACAGTTAATAGTTATTAACCCGAAAAGATTACGAGACCTTAACGAGAGATTTATTTAAATGAAGATTAATGTACTTTTAAAGGGCATATAGAGTTAAAAAAATATGGCCCAGTAAAAAAAAATTTTTTAAATTATAAACTTGGTTTATTTAAAATAGAAAACTTTGTTTCTGCCGTGGGGTAAATACGGTCGTAGAGCAATCATCAGGAATAATTTATTTAATTAGTTGCTTTTATTACATCCTGAGTATTGCATTATCAAACAAGATATTCGAGCACAAACGGCAATAGTAAGACTGATTTTAGTTTTTTGCAAAAACTATTTATAAAATACTTCTTTATTACTTAAACGATATTATTCAGAGAGATTTAAAAATTTGATAATGTTGGGATACTTTTTATAATTTTTGATAGCTTATAATTTTTAAAGATATTTGAATATTTACTAATAACTGATTGATGCTTGGCGGCCTACTATACATAGTACATGTTGATGAGATTATGATTAAAAATTAGATTAAATCTAAAAAGGAAGAGTTTTTACAATTTTGGTTAGTTTTTATATTTTTAATTATCAAGATGAATTTAGCTATTTGGTTTAGAATTTAACTGCGGTAACATGTTGTCAAATCTTTTAAGTGATTTAAGATATTGATTTTTTAATTATACTGAAGAGTTAAAATAAAATCAAGGATTACTAAATATCAACGACTGTAGTAACGTGGTTTTTATCTTTAATTATAAAACTGTAAATCCAGTTACTAGCAAAAACACACAGAATCATTGGATCAGTTAAAAAAAGAGCCATATGGCAATTTTTTTAACGCATCCGAATTTATATGGAAATGGAACCATAAGAATAATTTGTTTTACGAAATTTTTAATTTAATTTATTTTTTGGCGCTTTTTTTAATGATCATAATTTATAAGGAAACGGAACCATAAAAATAATTTGTTTTACGAAATTTTTAATTAAATTTATTTCTTGACGCTTTTTTAAGTGATCCGAATTTATATGGAAATGGAACCATAAAAATAATTTGTTTTACGAAATTTTTAATTTAATTTATTTTTTGGCGCTTTTTTTAATGATCATAATTTATAAGGAAACGGAACCATAAGAATAATTTGTTTTACGAAATTTTAAATTTAATTTTTAGTACTTTTTTTTAACTTATCCGAATTTTTAACCTTTTAAAATCTATCTTAACTTTAAAATCAAAAATATCATTATGTATTTTATAATATTGATTATGGTATCATTTTTCTACAAATTTCCCCTTATTTAATAAAACCCTTACCTACGCTACGAATAACATCAAAATATTACAAATAAAATTATAATATTATATTGCTATTTAAAATGGCTGACCGACAACTCGCAGAAAAAAGTATCTTAATAATTTATTAGAAAAAATAATCTATCAACTCGCCTCTAAAAAATAAGCCCTTATTGAATTTGAGTATTTTACTAGCCAACGTGGCAAAGTTATTTTATTGTATCAAGGCTATTTCTACAATAAAGATACAACTTTAAATGACGTTCTGAGATGGAGATGCCAGAATCGCTCTTATAAGGGGGCTATACACTTAAATCTGGACTCAGTGATTACTAAAAGCGTTGAGCATTTCTACTAAGTAAGCGCCGAGAAAATAACGAAGTAAAAAGCACGAGTTAAAAACAGCAAAAGGGCTGTAAATACGAATGAACATGCTTAGTCAATTATAATAATAGAAACTATAAAGATGGATGATGAGTTAATATGGGAAATGCCAAAATACTTTTCTATTAGGGATAATATTGAAAAAAAAGAAAAAAAATTTTAGGTTTCGTAGAATCAACTAACTTTAATATACCTGAAGCATTAAGAGTAGATTTACGCGGAAATACCTTTTTACGTTATGACAGCGGAAACATCTGATGAATCAAGATTTATCATATTTTCTTCTTCATTTAAAGAGAATTTATTAGTCAAAAGCGATGTGTGGCTTATTGACGGCACTTTTAGAACTGCCCAGTAGGCTTTGTCAAATACTTTCACTTAAATCCAAAAAGTTTGGAAAAGCTTATCCTATAATCTACATTCTTATGCAAGATATAAAAGAGGAGTCTTACAGAAAGAAACTATCCGAGATCAAAAGAATATTTAATGGTCAAAGTCCTAAATTCATAATAAGTGATTTTGAAAGGGTTCTTATAAATGCAACTGGAAAAGAATTTCTTTTTACAACTAACAATAGATGTTTTTTTCATTTTTTAATAGCTATCTTGAAACGAATTCAGAAATCTGGTAAAATAACTCTCTATAGTAACGACCCATTATTTGCAGAACTGGTACAAATGATTTTAAATCTATCATTTATTCCAGTTGAGGATATTAGATGCGCCTATAATTAATTCTTATATGGAAGGAGGAAAACAAAATTGAAGAAGTAAGAGACTTTCTTGAATACATAGAGACTGCTTATATTGGAAGATTTGATAGTAATGAAATCATTCTTAAAGAGCCTATATATCAATTGAAATTCTGGAATGTAACTAATCGAGTATTAAATAAAATTCCGAGAACTACTAATTCTCTAGAAGGCTGGCATAGAAGTTTTAACAGCAAAACCGAGATATATCATCCAAATATTGCAAGGCTGATTTCTGTTTTACAAGCTGAAGAAGAAATAAACAGATTTAGCATTTTCAGATCGCTGAGTGGCGAATTTGATATGTCGCGAAAAAACCTTAAAAGAGAGGAGTCTATTTATGTATTAGTTAGCAGCTATAAATTTTTCAATAAAATTGACTATTTAAAGATATTATATAGAACATTAAAATGGAAATCATCTGAAGAAGAAAAAAATTAGTTCTAAAGTTTTATTTTTTCCGCGAGTTGTCGATTAACGATTTAATAAAACCTTTACCTAATAATAACTTATCTAAATATTACAAATAACATTATAATATTAAATTGGTCTATAAAATAAAATGATTTATTTAATTATTTATCTAGTTAAATGAACTGTAAAATTTTATTTATTTTTTAATTACTGGGTCATGAAATTAATATTATTCAAAATATCGCATCAAATGTATTTATTACCAAAGTTTTTCGAAAAATCCGGTTCATCAAAAATTTGGAGAAAAAATATTTATTATATTTTTCCGCCAAAACTTTAAATATAAAAATTATAAACAAAATTATTATGAGTTTGAAAACAAACTAATCAGAATGAATGAAGAATCTCTTTTATTTAAACACCGAAATCTTTTAGCATATTGAATGACTTGTAGTTCATGCAAATTCTTAGAAGAATTCAATTGGAAATTAATTAACAATGTTGAAGAAAGATTCAAAAAGATTTGAACACCAATTATGATTAAAAATGAATAGTTTTTACAGATTTACTTTTTTAAAATAATTTTTAATTTTCTGAAAAATAATTTTTATTATCAACTTTATTCATTACTCATTTTATTAAAAAAAACAGTTGATGCAAAATTTTTTAAATAACCCTAAATACATTTATTATTTTTCTTTCAATTATAGGGTTTCCCTATCAAACTCGTCAAAATATTAAAAATATTTATTTTCTATTTTTTCTAAAGAGGGATGACAATATTAGTGCTGAACAATCGAATGGCCGACAAAATAATAAACTATGAAATGAAGATAGGACAAGAATTGTACAATACCATCTGCAAGCGATAAAAATCAAAGCTATTTCCGATCTATTTAATTTACCAAGAACAACAGTATCACCTATAAACGAACTGGCCGAACTAACATTTTATATAAAGGAGGTGATAAAAGAACAATTATGAGTGAATAACACAAAATTGTTGTGAAAAAATGGGTTTATGAACATTTAACTAGCACTTTTAAGAATCTTGTACAGAAATTTAATTTGGAATATAAAAACTTGATAAATGATAATAAAATTGATCGTTGTTTTAAAAATTATCATTACAGTTTAAAACAAATTACACTCGTCCCAGAACTTAGAAATTGTGAAAGGACTATTAATTTGTGAGCGGAATATGGAAATCTTTTTATTGAAAAGTTTTTCTCTCTAGAAGAATATGAATTCATTTTTATTGACTAAGTTGGATTTGCTGTTTGCTCAAGGACTTAATATGGAAGATCTCGCGTTGGTTCTTCGGTTTATGTTCCAACCGCCACAATGAAAAGCAAAAAAATTTCAGTAATTGCCGCGATGACTAAAAATGGGATATTTTATAACTTTATAAATATTAATCCTGTTACAGGTTTGAATTTTAAAGAATATTTACTTAATTTAAGGAGCAAAATATCTATTTTGGTGAAAAAAAAGTTATGGTTTTGATGGACAATGAAAGAATACATCATTCTAACACTATTTCTGAAATTATTGGAAGTCTGGATTTTGAGATTTTATACCTGCTACCATATTCACTATTTTTAAATTATGTTGTAAGACAAAATGCTAAAAATGAAAAAGAAATAATGGTATACATTCAAAATGGGTTTGAAATTATAACGACTTCAAATTGTAATGGCTTTTTCGAAAAATTTTAGGTTATATTGAAAAAGCAAGAAATAGCGAAGTTTTCATAGAATAAATTCTTCAATTATTTATATTACAAATTTTTACTTGCTAATATAAATAATTATTTTTAATGTTTTGAAGAGTTTGATAGGGAAACCCTATATATATAACCCAAAATAAGAACATAAGCTATGAGATTAATAACATATTATTTTTATTAAAATAATCGTAATGAGATTATAAATGATCTATATAATGTAATTAATTTTAATCTACGATTATTGAGTGTTAGTTTTGTATTAAAATTAAAAATAAGACTTAAAATTGATTTATTTATAAGATCAATAAAATCTTTTTAATCCAAATCAAAGCTCCTCTAAAACTTTAATTAAAGAGGGACTCATTTATAGTGTTTCAAATTTAAAAATCCTTATCAATATCTATGAAGGTAAAAGTACTATGGAACAAAATAGTTTAAAGTCAGAAAATTATGAAATTATTGACTACTATTTAATAATAAAATATTTTTTGTCAAGGAAAAATCGCTACCTGACTTTTTGGCGCATTGCGTTTTAGCTCAGCAGTTTGGGCGCAGGAGGTTTTGAGGCCAGACATTTTGACGAAGTTATTTCTAATAAAGGCATTTTAACATTTGTAGACAGTTACAGAGATCAAAACATTAAGGCGTATCTCAGAGGAATTGGGCATAATTTTTTGAGGCATTAATTAGAACAGATATTTGTTAAAATTTAAAAATTTTAAACTATTTAGCAAATTCATTAAGGTTTATAAATTTTTTTAATTAATTTGCTATATTTAAAATATTTTACGGGTTTAGTTTAAGGGCTTTTAATTTATAAAAACGGGATCAGCACGAAAAAGTTCTGCGCAAAAACGTCCGGCTCCAAAACGACGGCGCCAAATCGTCCTGCGCTAAAACATCGGTCCAAAAACTTCCTTCTTTGAGGAAAAATATTATATTTACTTTTTATTTATGGATGGTTGTATCTATAAATATCTTCGAATTAATAAAAATTCTTGGCATGATATTTAATAATAAGATCAATTTAGAAAACCTAAAATAGTGGCTGATTAGGAAATTCGTGACTTAAAGTTGCATTCAAATGTACGTGCTATATAAAATTGTCAAATGGAAAGCCGAATTTGATTTAAAGTCCCTGAAGATATAATTTATTAAATATCAAAAATATTAAAAAATTGAATCATATACAGTGAGAAAAATAAAAATTGAACATCATTAAGGTATCAACATAAACTCTACAAAAAGTTATGTGAAAAATAGTATGTCTTTAAACTTTCTTATATTTTTATAATAGTATTTTCAAGGTCTGATGTTGTATGGACATAATGGATGCATATTTTTTTTAATTTGAACAAAAAAAAACTAAACATAAAATATATTGTTGTAAATATGGGGTCATTCAATGAGAATTTTGCTAAACATTCTACTATAAAGCTATCCAATCACTAATATATAAGTTGTTTCGCATTCTAAAAATATCAAAACATCTTAATATATGTGTATCAAAAGGGGCAGATTGTGACTGTTTCTCAATGCGGAAAAACAATAAGAAAGATGGCCAAAACCATCAAGGTATGTGTTGGCACAGTTTCCCATATATTGCAGAAGAAGATGAAGAGTGTCAAACTTGATCAAAAATTCTGTTCTGGAAGACCATTGGTGTTAAGCAAAAGAATTCAAACTAATTTAGTAAATTTTGTAACGAAAAACACAGACTTTAATGCGATAAAAGCTGCAAACGGAATTTTGCAAGAGTTTCAAATTACAGTAAGTAGTCAAACGATTTGGAACTAGCTCAAAAGAAGCAATTTCAACGCTTTTTTGCCGACAAAGAAGCCTCTTCTGTACAAGAAACACAAAAAGACCCGTTTTGACCAATGTTCTGACTGGAAAAAACTTTCAGAATCTTTTTGGAAAATGGTTATTTTATCTGACCAAAGCAGGTTTAACTTTTACAATTCTTAGGGTCAAAGATTTGTGTGAAGAAAGGCAAAAGAACAAATAAAAAATAATCACATCACAATGACAATAAAGTTTGCAGATGGAAACATTATAGTTTTGGGCTTTTCGTATGAAGGGTTTGGAGAACTTCTTCTAATTGATGGCATAATAGACAGATACAAATATGTATGCATGATAAGTGGTTACTTGCCAGCTTTGGCGAAAAAAATGTGGATTTGATAATTTTGTTTTTCAACAAAATAACGATTCTAAGCATACATCTGCATATGCAAGGAAATATTTTGCGACAAAAACATGGATCTTCTTACTTGGCCAACGCAAAGTATAAAATTGAATCTAATTGAAAATGTTTGGGCAGAAATTAAGGGAAAACTAGCAAGAAAGACATTAAAAAATAAGGAAGAACTTTTTGCCAAAATTAAAAACATATGGGTCTTATACAAAGGAATATGTTAGAAAGCTTAGTGATTCAATAAAAAATAGGATTTTGGATTAATTAAGAGCAAATGGAGGGCATACTAAATAATAAATTATAATGTTCATTTGTTTTTTGGTTAAATTTTATAAAAATTTTAATTTTCGCACAATTTTTGCAAATTCTGTATTTTCAAATTTAAGTATGGTTACGAAACCATATAATAGGACAAAAAATTATACAAAAAAAAGATATTCACCAAATAGAATTACATTTTCCGTTTTTTTTGTTCATTGTATAAAGACCCTCTATCTTACTAAGAAAAATCAATCTACTCGAGAAGATTTTAAACTAAAAGTAATAAATGTATTGATTTCAATGCTTCTTTTATTTTTAAGAAAGTAGATATTTAAAGATTTAAATATTGTAAAATATTTTCTGAAAACAAGTAGCTTTTGAATATAAATAATTTCCATTAATGATTGTAAAAAAATTTACAATATTTTCAATAAAAATAGCTTTTGTTGGAGATTAAAGGTTTACTTAAATACCGGATGTATCTGAAGGAGTAAATTTATGAGTTAAATAATATGACAAAGTTAGTGAACTTTCCTGCCAATCATTGAAATTGACAAATACGAATTTTTCTAAAGTCACTATATATAATGTTAATATCACTACAAATTATTTAAATACTTTTTAATTTTTAATAGAAAAAAAATCTTTAGCAATCGATGGAATTATAAGTTTTGAAAATAATCAAGTTTCATCATATTAAAAAATTTGTTAGATTGTAACTCATTTCAAAATTTTATACTTTAAAGCTTAATAGGTTTATTTATTGCTACAGAATATGGATATAAATATAATATTATGGATGAAAAAAAGGGTATATTTATATAAAAATAACTTATTTATGTTTACATATAGTATACAAACATATTTGTATTCAAAATAGTTCTTTTGTGAAAATTTAAAATACAAAATATTATTTTGAAATTATATACCTAAATTTATTAAATTTTAAATCTAAATGTAAGATTAATATATAGTTAATACTAGTTTAAAATTGGTGATTTCTAAAATATTTGATTTTTCTTATTAAGTAATAAATAATTAAAATTACTTTGTTTTCGCGTTATAAGGTGGTACCTTAGTAGAGTTTAAAAGTTAAATTTTTAGCCCAAAGGTGGTTTAGTAAAAGATAACAAAAATTTTTTTTCTTAATTTCTATCTACATAGGAAAAATTTTAACTACATTTTTTAATTGAAAAGCAAAAATTTTTTAAAAATATAATTTGATGATTTTTAATTATGATATTCATCATTTTCAATCTCACTCCCAAAAATTTCCTCATCTAAGAAAATATCAATTAGCTGCTTACAAAAATTTTGATCTTTATCTCCCTGATGTTAAGATTTGTCATAAATTTCCTAATTACTTCCTTATTTTATTTCTTATTTATTTGAATCAAAGATAATCGTTGTCTTTTTAAAACTATTAGTTATTGCAGATACTGGAACTGAATTCCATGAGTCAGAAATCGATTTACATATCTCTTCGTATTAAGAGTTCTTTAAATTTTCCCCTTTTGTGTATTGCTTGAAAACATTTATCATGCAATATTCTCAATGATGATCTAAATGGGCCTTGAATGTTTTATTAACACTGAAATCTAATACTTGAAGCTTTTTTGTCAATTCACCTGTAATCGTTGCCATTAAAGTGTCACTTGAAGCTAAGTTTGATTTGACATCTTCAGTTCAATGACCAGGTGCAGCAGCTAACATTATGAATGCTTTTGGATAAAAGATTGCCATTTTACGTTTCATCCATATCTTTTCAAAGTATAAAAGGGTTTCACTGGATGTCATACACTATTTCTCATTTGCCGAAACAATAATACTTGAAGAAAATGAGCCTTTTGGTATTGTTTTTTGACCAAAAATTACACAGGCTGCAAGTTTACAGCCATCAGCAGTAACACAAAGCACAACTGTAAATCGAGATTTTTCTGAGCTGGTTGTAGAGATGTAAATATCTTAAAGATCCTTTTTGGTCAATGGTGAATTTTGATAGTAGGTCGAATGTAATCGATAGCTCATCCGTATTACCAATTTGCTGAAATGGGTAATTTTATTTATTTTTAGTCACAAAATCAACAAAATTCGCTATTTTTCTTCCTAATCATAAGGTAGTTTTTGGCCCACAGAGCTCACTGCACGTAATGCTAGTGGATTTCTTTTCATAAACTTAAAAATCCATTTTGCTGATCCTTTTAAACCATTAATTTTCATTTGCACTGCCATTCCACAAGCCTCATGTAAAATAGAAGTTCCAGAAACAACAAATCCTTCTTTTCTTTGTCTAAGCACCTATTCTTTCAACTTTGCTTCTAGTTCAGGTCATTTAATGGATCGGAGTCTCTTCACACCTTTTGCTGTCTTATTTCCTTTTGCTTCCAAAGCAACTTTATCGTTTTTCCAATGTTCAATAGATTGCAATTAACTTTAAAGTGCTCAGCCGCTTTTAAGTGTCAAGTATTTTGAGCTTAATTCACTGTATCAAATTTAAACTGCAAACTGTAAGTTTTTGGCTTTAAACTTGTCATTTTAAAATTAAAAAAATTAAAGATTTATTAAAATTGATAAAAAATTTAAGGTTCAATTTTTTATCAAAACAACTATATACCAAGGTAGTACCTTAGTAAAGGGACATAAAAGTTTGGATCAAGGTTTTTTTGAGGTCACGATAACGATATTTTAACAAAAAATCAAAATGCAAGATAAGAAAAAAAAAGAATCAACAATTTTTTAATTTATTTTTATAAAACTTACAAATTGTAAAAACATTCTTTTTTTTATAATTCACGCCAGTTAAATAATGAACAAAATATAGCATTATTTTCATTTTTTACACATTTTATATATTTTATAAGTAATTTTAGCTTGTTGTTACAGCTTTCAACATGATGTGTATGAACGCCTATATCTGGAACCACGAAATTGTACTTACAACATATTGTTTGATGTAAATAACCATATAAATCGAAACGTTTATAGCTTTGCCATTCATCTATTAGGGCTGTTGTTCTTGGTCTAGCTTTTCTTCTGATGATTAGTATTAATGTGCTTGCTGATCTATCGTTAACTGGCACTACAAATCCTCTTGCTTGCACAAAACTTGTATCGCTAATACACAGTGCTCAACTTTAGCTTAGAGGACTTCTTCCTCTATGTGACTTCACATTAAAGTTGAGCTTTGTTTCATCGACTTGCACAACTATACCGTCACTGCTAAGCATCGGAAAATTACTATCAACATGCACAACAATCTTTGTTTGTATGTATGCAATTATTTTTTTGCGCGGTAACTTACTCAAATTAACAACCTTTAAGATATCACAAACCTGCAATCCAGCAGAATACATACACAAAAACATAAAAATTTTGTTACAACTTACATTATAATAATTCAACCAGGAATTTTGCCTAATGCTTACCTGATTCCTGTAATTACAGTAAGCGTTATTTAGACATCTCCCTAAAAACCTTCAGGAGAAGTTTTTTTTCGCATAGAATATAATTTTCATTACACATAACGCATATTTTATATGCATCTATCAGTTCATTACGCATTAACCATGTAATAAATTCTTTTTTGTCTAATTCTAAAAATTCTTCTAACATTATCAGGCAAATGATAAAAAAATGATAACAAAAATGATTAGAAATATCTTATCGTTATCGTGGCCTCAAAAAAATCTTGATCCAAAAGTTAAGAATTTAAAAAAACTCTATTAAGCTAGCACCTTAGTATCGGGTGGCACCTTATAATGCGAATACAGGGTATGAAGAGTTTTTAATCTTTAATCTTGGAAAATGGTTTAGTAAGGTCACTTATAACTTAAGTACATTTATAAATCAAACTTAATGAATTTGTAATGAATGCGTAATATAAATGTATCTAAATTAGAAAATCTTTTTTTTTCTTAAGTTTGTACCAAGCCTGGTTCAAAATCAAATTTATTAAAAATTTTTTTAAAAAGAATCATCTTGTATAGAATTCATAATCAAGACATAATATGTTGATATTTTTATTAAAAATAGGAGAGATTATTACTAAAAGAATAATTCTTTAATAATTAAACTTGTTGATAAATTTATTGTTGAGATTGAATAGATAGTTTTAAAATGGAACTACCATTATTGTTAATATTGAATTAGATATTATTATTTTTATCTGAAAATCACATATAAATGTCTTTTATGTTACTATTTCAATCAGGAATACTAAAAAAATAAAATCACGTATAAAAATGCCTATTACAACGAATGGATATAAAAACTTAAAAATCAATCCAAGATTAATAGAAAAATGTATATAAATGTAAATTTAATCACATCATTCAAATTTTAGTTACCAAAGAATGGAATTTTAATTTTATAAAAATTACAATTTAAATAAAATATATTTTCTTAACAAGAGAATTCATAAATCATTGAATTTTTAAAGCTATATAAAATGAATTAAAATATTTAGCAACAGTTGGTTTAAATAAAATCTCTCTTTATTTTAATTATCATTAATAATTTAATTTTCATGTAGAAAAGTTAATTTGGAGTAAAAGAACCTTGAAAAATACACTATTTTCTATTTTGTAACAATTGTATAAAATATTATATTTATATATAGTAGTTAAGATTCATTTTAAGCAAATAAATGATTTTTAATAAGGTAGTTTCAACTATTTAAATAACGAATCAATATAAACTTAAATTCAAAATAGCTTATACAAGGATACTTTTATATTTATAGATGTAGTTTTAAGTTAATATAAAATATGAAATTTTGGTTTTAAGCAAATATCTATCAAATTTTTGTACACAGTATCAAAGCATAAATTTTTTTTATTATAAAGAAAATAAGGATATAGAATTTTATTGTAAAAAATTTAATTTTAAACGTGAAATAAATCTTTATCTTTCTAACTACAATAAAGAAATGTAATTTTATAAATACTTTACAAGTTTATGAATAATTAATGCTAAATGTGACCGTCTATATATTCAACATTTAAAAACAAATATTAGATATTTAGAAGCTTTGAAAATTTAAGAATGTTTATTTTTGATAAATTGAAAGTTTATTACTAAAATACTAAAGGTGTTTTTCGTAAAAAACTATGGAAACTTTAATAAGTAATTTATTAATAGGTATTTGCTTAAACTTATATATTTTGGAATAATAAAATCTAAAAAAATTATTCAAAGTATGTTTTCATTTAAAGTTTTTATGACGTAATTATACTTTAAGATAAATCTACATATATAACAAAAAATATAATTGGGAATATAATGAGATAAAATGAGAAATATAATGGGGAATATAATGAGATAAAATAAGAAATTTATTGAGAAATATAATAATGGAATATAATGAAAGATAAAATGAGAAATATAATGAAAAATATTATGAAAACTAAATTGAGAAATAAAATGAGCAATATAATGAGGATTATAATGAGAAATATAATGAGAGAAAATGAGGAGTATAATAAGGAATATAATGAGAGATAAAATGAGAAATATATTGAGAAATATAATGAGAAGTATAATAAAAAATAAAATGGGAAAAATTTTTTATTTTTGTAAAATTTTTTTAACCTGCATTATCTTAAATCTTTTTCCGACAAACTTACGTTTTTTTTAGTTTACCTTATTTTAATTCTTTTTGTACTAATTTAAAACAGTTTTTTAGGTCAATATTATATATTTAATATAAAATTTAAAAGTTTACCATATCCAATAATATTTTAAATTCATTATGCTATTTAATACCCTTTGATAACTTAAAATTTTTTAATTAATTATGATACTTAATATACTACCATGACATCAATATTATAAATTAAGTTTGCTATTTAATATACTACTATATCATCTATACTATTATTTTATTATATTATTAAATACACTACCATATCATCAATATTATTATTTTACTAAATAAACTACCTTTACATCAATATTATAAAATAATTATACAATATAATACACTATCATAGCATGAATTTATAAATTTATTTTTGTTATTCAATATATTCGCATAAGATCAAATTTTAAATTAATTATGTTATTTAATATATGACCATAAAATCAAAATTATAAATTGAGTTTATTGTTTATTAAACTACAATAAAATCCATACTACAAATTAATTATGGTATTTAATATACTACCATACAATCAATTTCATAAATTGCCTTTGTTGTTTAATGCACAACATTAATATCAATATTATAAATTGATTTATGTTATTTAATAAACTACCCTAACATCAACAATTTAATTAATTATGTTATTAATTAAACTACCATATTATCAATACTATTATTTTATAATGTTATTTAATACACTACCATATCTTCAATACTATTTTTTTTAATATACTACCATAAAATAAATACTATAAATTGAAAAGGTTATTTAATACACTACCATGAAATTAATATTAAAAATTAATCATGTTATTTAATATACTACCATAACATCAATACTATTATTTTATTATGTTATTTAATAAACTACTCTAACATCAATACTTTAAATTAATTATGTTATTTAATATACTACCTTAACATCAATACTTTAAATTAATTATTTTATTAAATATACCACCATAACATCAATACTATAAATTAATTGTGTTATTAAATAAACTACCATAACATCAATACTATAAATTGAGTTTGTTATTTAATATACTACCATTACATAAATTTAAAAATCGAGCTTGTTATTTAATACATTACCATATCATCAATACTATTATTTTATCATGTTAATCAATAAACTACCATAACATCAATATTTTTTATTAATTATGTTAATTAATAAACTATCATAACATCAATATTTTTAATTAATTATGTTAATTAATAAACTATCATAACATCAATATTTTTAATTAATTATGTTATTTAATACACTACCATATCTTTAATATCATGAATTAATTATGCTATTTAATATACTACCATAACATAAATACTATAAATTTAATGTTATTTAAAAAACTACCATATCGTCAATATTAAAAATTAATTATGTTATTAAATATACTACCATAACATCAAAACTATAAATTGATTATGTTGTTAAATATACTACCATAACATCAATACTATAAATTAATTATGTTCGTAAATACACTACCATACCATCAAAACTATTATTTTATTATGTTATTTAAAATACCTCAATAGCATCAATACTATAGTTTAATTATGTTATTTAAAATACCATAATAACATCAGTACTATAAATTGAATATGTTATTTAATACATCACTATGACATCAATATTATAAATTAATAATTTTACTTAATAAACTACCATAACATCAATACTATAAATTAATTATGTTATTTAAAAGGTTACCATTACATCAAAATTATAAATTGAGTTTGTTAATTAATACACTATCATAACATTATTATAATAAATTAA
>CAKKLC010001097.1:33309-52263 GCA_918559645.1 Ceratonova shasta | reverse complement strand
GATGTAATGAAGTTAGTATTTAAAATGTCAAATATCTCAATTTTAATAGATGGCAGTATTTCTTGTTGATCTTTAGCTTATAGTAAAATAAACTTTCAACTATTCGTCATATTATGGCATCATTCCTAGATCAATAGGATTTCTTTTACGGTATTTCTCTATACAACTTCTTATTCGTTAATAAATACATAAAAGTTTTGACGTGCTTATAGAATATTAATACTATGAGGAGGGAAGCTTACTCGATATTAAAAATAAACCCTTGTGTATTGAGTTAGTTTTCATATAGTTTCTACATTTTCTTTTGTGGCAGTAATAAATATATGCTTCAATATTCTTTTTGAGATATATAGATAAATAAATATATTTCATTTCTACAGCAAACTAAGAGCAAACCATTTTTTATAAACAATTTTTGTAACAAAAATAAGAATTTCTTCAATTGTTTATTTAAAATTCGCTAAATTGTTAATTCGTATAACCTTATAATTATTTATCATTTTTTACATCATCTATTGCATTATTGATAAAATTGCTTTTAAATGATAGACATTTTAATTTTTTTAATAAATTTTTTAAAATATTATACTCATTTATAATAATTGAAATTATTTTAACAAAATCTGGAAAAAAATATTTGTTCTGAAAAAATATGGTAATAAATAATCCACCATATACTCGTTACAAATAATATTTCTTATAGTAGTTATTTATAATTTCAACTAGATCCTTTTTTTTTTATCAAACGAATATTTGAGGCTGTATCTAATTTACATGATATTTCATACAGAAATTATTTGCGACTAAAATCAAAATCTAAGAAACTTTAAGTTTATTTATTTTAGTATAAATTTGATAGTATTCATAAATTGTTGATTGATAATCAAAATCCTGAAGAATTAAATTCAAATCATAATGAATCAAAAAGAATCTCATAAATTGTAGCTATATTTCAAAACTATTTTTTTAAAAATTAAAATAGTTTAAATTTATTATTAAAATAATATCTAACTGTTTTTGTCATTTCCAGAGATAAAACTATTAAAAATTTATAAAAATCTTTATTTCTTAGTTCATTTACATTAAAATAAAAATAATTAGAGTATACTTCAATTATGAAAATAATGAGAATTTTTAACAATTAATATTAGATTTTTAAATTAATTTTATCATAAATATTTGATATAAAATAATTCTGATATCTCTATATGAGTTTTGCTAAATGTTTTATCATATATACAATATATTTCTATTTGTTTATGGATCTAATAAGCTATAAACTCTTTCTAAATGAATATCATACATAAAATAAAAGACCTTAGATAAAATTATTATTTGGATTTTCAAGATAGATTTTTTAATGTATTTAATTTATTAGTAATTATTGTCATTTTTTAAATAAAAATAGTTTTGATTTTTCAAAATAATGTTTATTTGATTCTTAAAATCAGCTCTTTTGGTAAAAATAAATCTACCTAAATTTATATTTTTATCTAATTATGACTAGATTCTTAGTATTTTAAGCAAAAATTAACCTTTTTCAAACTAGAATCTAGTTTATATTTAAACTAATAAATATATATTTTCGCAACTAAAATAATATATTTGACAAATTTAAAATTTTTAAAAAATTGTTCTTTTATTAGATCATTTTAGATATCAAATCAATTTTTTATCCACAATTTCTGTAATTCATTTTTGAAAAAAGTATTAGTATCTTCATTATATGCTACTTTAATTATATCAAAAGAGCACCAGTATTTTGTTCCAATTGAAGAAGATTGTCCCAAAAACGTCATAATTGCGCCGATTATCATGACCGCAGTTCCAAAGAATGCTACAAAATAACACATTATTTTTAATAAACTATCTGGTTTATAACCCTTTTTCATCCCAACTAAAAGTGATATAGAAGGAATTATAAATCCTATTGGAGAACCTACAAGAGATCCCTAACAATTAATAAAGCTTAATTACTGCCAGTGAAATAACTATTCCCAAATCTGTAACATTTCCAGAAATAGCATAGGCTATTACACAAAGGATAAATGTAATTAAAATATGAACCCACCATCTAAATTTTATTTTTTTGTAAATTAATGTTGTTATTCCCTAATAAATTAATTTAAATTAAAATACTTCACGAGAAGATATGATTTGCAATGGAGAAGTTAATATAATTGTTATAGCAAATACTATTCTAGTTGCAGTTATAAGCTTATCATCAGAACAGAAACTCTGCAATAAGTTTCCTTGTACCATTCCGCCAAACATTATATATCCTGATACAGCTATGATATTATAAATTATTGTTGTAAAACCTAAAGAGCCATATGAAGAGTACGAAATTCTTGCAACTGATTTGTTTTTCATGGCTCTATATATTGGAGGAATAATTGGTTGACATCCCATAGCTATAATAATAAATTTAGTTGTTACCAAAAGCTAGGACAGAAATACTTAGTGCAACTCCTGATTCTGCAAACTTATATATGTTTGGGAAATTAAAAACTAATTGTGGCTGGAAAGCAGTCTTAAAGAGTAAAACGCCAAAGTAAAAGACAACACAAATTACAGATACAAGAGACGCCTATAAATTGTTAATTAAATAAAACCTTATCCAGAAAAGAGACATTTTTAAAACTTGATAATGGAAATATTATAAGAAACATTGGGATACACAGTATAAGGAGCCGATTTTGTAGAATAGGAATTCCATTTGCTATAAATTTTTATTTTATTGTTAACCTAAGAATGAAAAAACTGAGGTAAAGTTATCACATATTACAATACCATAAGAGAGAACAGCTATTTATTTTAAAACATTTTACCGAAATAAGGGTACAATATTTGACAGATTGTAATACATACTAATCCAGGTAGTCCTAAAGTTTCTTGAACACATTCCTATTGAATAAAAAATATTAAATACTTGAAAAGTAATCTTTCCTGTCATTTCCATAACCATAGATATTGCTACAATTGTAAAATCTTATAAATAGTAAATTTAGTATACGAGAAACTAGACTGGCAACCATTAACAGAATCACACTCGTACCAACTCCTCCATGAGAGAAACTAACCGGTAATGCTTAATATTTTTATAATTTTGTTACCAATAATTCCTGATCCGATAATTACATTTATTATATTGACACTCGTCATAAAGAGGCCGCTAGTTTGTTGTTTTTTCTACATAAAAATTAATAAAGAACATTTAAAAGTTTAACAAATTACTTTTTTGATTACATAATCTTTATCATTAGAAATAGAGTTAACTGAACTATTCATAATGCAAATATAAAGGGCTTAAAGTATTTAAAAATTTAATGATTGTTATTTCGTATATAACAAAATTTTTAAAGCACATACAAATCATATTTTTGAATTTATAATAGTAGATTTTGCTTCTGTATTAAAAAACAATTTAGTATTAGAGTGTTAAGATTACTTTTAGGAATACTTTACAATTAGGTGTTTAAGATTGCAAATAAACCCAAGCATTTCTTTTACTTTTTTTATATAATCAAATCATTAGAAAGTATTGTAAGCTTAAATTAATAAACAAAGAACTTGACAAATTATTTTGATTACTATTAAGTAATAAATTAAAAAATGACAATTTTATTATAAATTAATTTTTTAAAAGTTGAAAAAACTTAAGCCTTTTATATAAATGTTTAAGAGCTATTTTAATAACTTTATTGGTAGTTTGTTAGAATTTTCAAAATAAATACAAATTGATTTTTACAACTTAGTTAGTATAGTAATATAATCTGATGGGTTAAATGTATAATGAACAAATACAGGCCAAATTGGTCGCCGAAAGTGTGGTATTAATAAACGTGAAAAAAGGGTCTGAAAAAACATTTATTTTCTATAGTTAATATATAACATATGTACACCACATACAAAGCTTTATTTTTAAAGTTAATATTTAAGATATCCACAACATACAACATCTTATATGCTGCCAAATTAACATTACTCTACAAATACAAAAATTTATTTTTTAGGTGATATTGAATATATCCACAACATACAACATCTTATATGCTGCCAAATTAACATTATTCTCCAAATACAAAAATTTATTTTTGAGTTAATATTCAATATATCCACAACATAAAACATCTTATATATTACCCAAATTAACATAACTCTCCAAATAAAAACTTTATTTATAATGTTAATATTCAATATATCCACAACATACAAAATCTTATATATTACCCAAATTAACATTACTCTACAAATAAAAACTTTATTTATAATGTTAATATTCAATATATCCACAACATACAACATCTTATATATTACCCAAATTAACATTACTCTCCAAATACCAAAATTTATTTTTGAGTTAATATTCAATATATCCACAACATACAACATCTTATATATTACCCAAATTAACATTACTCTACAAATAAAAACTTTATTTTTAATGTTAATATTCAATTATATATACATATATTTATCCATCATAACATCATTTCTCTTCCTAGAACCGCTGAAAAGTGACCATTTTGATCACTGACAGTTGATTCTTTCCCAGTGGGGATGCTGTAAGAGTTCCACTTACTGGTGATAGACATTGTAATGACAGGCTATTTAAGTATTGGAACTCCTATTGGATGGACGAACAAACAGCTATGGCTCTATTAGATGCATCAAGCCATTTTATATGAAGGAGGATTCTGATAAATGACGTTGTAGAGAACAATTTAGACTAACTTTTATTTGGAATTTAATGTTTTTTTAGGTAATATTAATTCTTTGGGGTGTGATGCGTTTTAATGTAACAATTTTCCTAACTTAGTAGTAGTGTCGTATTATTGTATTATTTAAATAATAATGTTCATTTGGGTAGATTATAAGGTGTAGTATGTTGTAGATATATTGAATATTAACTATAAAGAATAAAGTTTATTTCAGACCTTTACGTTACATTTCAATATAATCACTTTTAGCAACCATTTTGCTCATACACTAAATTTACTTATAGAAACAATTTTTTTACTCTCATATTCATCATTGGATTAATTTAATGTTAAATATTATATCATTTAAACCAAATTTATACCAAATTTATACCAATTAACAATCATTATAATAAAAAAAATAACATTAAAATGGAAAACCATTAACTGTTATTGAGAAAAAATAACAAAATTTAATTTTTAAAAATTGATTATATTTCAAGATGATTTGTGACATCTTCAATAAGTTTATACTTTTGCTAAATAATAATTTTATAATAAATTAAATATATTGAGGACAATTTAAATTGCTTCTATAAGTAGTTACAAATAAAAATTCTCAAAATATTAAATTCATTAACTAAAAAATATAAAAAGTAACCAAAATTTTATGAAATTTTAAATCGGATGATTCACATGGTTAAAAGTTGTCTTTTATAATTAAAGCCACCTTTAAATGTATTAAATATTGTTTGCTCTTAAGCATGAAAAAATTTATAAAAAAAATATTATTGATAATATTTTGGAAATTAAAACAATAGAATCAATTTTAAATGAATTAAAGGACAGGAGTTGTTTTGAACGTATCTTTAAACCAACTAAACTTGAAAACTGGAGAATGGTAATTTTAAGATTATTAAATGACAGAAAAATCTGCATTTTTGGAAGCAAAACATAGTTTTTGATAGTTAAATTTAAGTTTTGCAAAAATATGGAACATAGAAAATAATAATTGCTTACATAAGGGTGTTTTTTTATTGATTTTTAAAAGTTATTTGAAGAAACCTAACTTTTTTTGGTTGATGGATAATAGTCAAATCTCGATTAAATAATATCTGATAATTAATATAAATAAAATGTAAGTATGTTGTTTAAATTTACTTAGTATTTGGAAAGAAATTCAAAAATTGTATATAATGGCGAATTTCCTATTTTTTTAAATATAAAGTGGAAGCCAAAATTTAATTTTAGTACCAGTTGCAATAAAACATTATTAAACATTTACGCCTTTAATAAAAAAAATATATAATATTTGAGACACTTATAATTAGTGAACAGTGCAGATCTAATATATAATTGAGTAAAAATTTCAATTTTATTCATGTTTATACAAAGAATTCGTTAAATTTAACTCCTCCAGAATATCGGCTGGTAAAAACGGATGCACTCAAACTCGCATAGGGGCGAGTTTGCGCAATCTGGATAAAATATTTTACCTTTTTATAACAATGGAATATTCAAAAACACAAAGAAGTGCTGACCAGTATTTTATGGATAGCTTTATTTACACCATTTACTCAACATATGGTAATAAAAAATGGAGATTTCAGCAAAAAAGTGTAGGGAAGCTGTTATAATCGGTGAGGGGAATTGTGTTCGCTCTACTATAGATCACTCACATCCTCCTGAAAACGTTAAGATTGCAAACTTAAAGCTAAAAATAACAATGCAAGAAAAAGCAATATAAACTAGAATTTAGACAACGCAAATTGTCATAGAGCAAATAGTTGGCGTATCAAAAAATTATGCTCAAGGAATGCCGAAGATAAAGTATATGAGAGATTTTGTCAATAAATCAAGAAACGCTATCCATGATTTTATTCCAAGTTAAACTAGCGATATCCCGTTAGAATTAAAATTTAATTTTCGCGGAGAAATATTTTTTTGTTACGATAGTGGTGTTCTTGATCCTTCAAAGTTCGTAATATTTGCGTCAGAATTTAAAGAAAAGTACATTCTAAAAAGTAAAATATGGCTCATCGACGGTACTTTCAAAGTTTCACTACCAGATTTATTCAGGTTGTCTCAATTCATTTATACTTTCTTGGTAGAACATATCCCTTATGCTATGTTCTTATGAAAAACAAATTAGAAGTATCATTCATATCTGAATTCACCAAAATTAATGAACTCTTTTAACCAAAGCCTTTTTACATTATTACCGACTTTTATATGGCTCTATTAAATTAAACTCGCAAATTTTTTTTAGAAACCAAATCATTTACATGTCTAATCCATTTTGGACTAGCTATTTGGCGTTGAATACAAAGCAAAAAAATGACAGTAAGAAATAAAAGTTATCTTTTATTTAAAAAGACAATAGGCTATTTTTTAAATCTCACGTTTGTCCCAAAAGCATCCGTTATTCCAACATATATAAAAATATTGATTTGGATCGAGAATAGAAAGATTTGTGGAATCGATAGCTTTATAAAATACTTTCAAAAAGTATATATTGGACATTTGGATGCTGATTTAAATTTATTAAAGGAAGGTATATATGATTTTTGTTTATGGAACTCTTATAAAAGAATTTAAAAGAACATACCGCTAACAATTAATAAACTAGAAGGTTGGCATCGAGCATTTATTGTTGCGAATGAGATTTCCCATCCCAAAATTGCTCGATTTATTACCAGGCTAAAGGATGAAGAGGAAAGAAACATTTATGCTTTACCGATCCTTATCAGCGAATATTGGATAGTCAAGAAAAGATTTAATTAAAGAACAAAAGTTAAGAAGGTTTTTGTGCAAGTTTTTTTTGTTTGAAGAAACTAAATTTTTGAAGACTATAAACCATATTTTTGATTGGGAACTTAAAAGTATATAGTTTAAAGTGTATCAATAAAAATTATTTAATTTAAATTAAATTTTTACTATTTAAAAGCATAAATTTTATATTTTTATTTATTTTTGTTTAGTGAGCTTCCGCTCACTGCTTTAAACTTGTCAGCAGCTCGATACTGCGCTTGAGATATCCAGCTTTTGCATGTGTGGTGCTTCTTTGACCAAAACCATCGCACTTAAGTGTTTTTTAAAGCGCGCGTACTTCTTTTCCACAGCTAATACAGATTTCTTGATCCATGTTTTTCAGTCAAGAACATTTTTAAATACGAATTGAATCTAAAAACTAAAAGATCTGAACTTACTGTTCAGCAAATTGGTTCTAAAAAACAACTTTGCAAAGTTTTAATTTATATGGTATTTTAAATTGAATTTTAGACCAAAACTTATATTTTTTTTACTTCATCAAACCCGATTGGTGAAAGATCAAAAGCAATAGTGGAAAATAAAGGATTCAAGAGTGACTTATTAAGTGAAGGAAAGATTGATGCTGAATTATATTTTATTGATGTCGCCAACCTAAAAAAATAAAAGATCAAAGGTTTCGGGTGAGGAATTAGGCAATTAGGCAAAAAAAGTAAAAAAAAACTTTAATTTTTTTACTCCTCTACTGAAAGAGATTAAAGAATAAACCCTTAAACTACCCTCTTAACCTAACCTAAACAAATCATTTCTATCAACAACTACTTGATGAGATACACCATAAATTCATCGGCACTAATTAAAAAGTTCCTGGCATTCAAATATTTTATGTAGTCAAGATAACATGAACTCAATTTCATTTTTTTTTAATTGTAAAATGATTGTACAGTGTATATGTTGATAAAAATTACAAAAATTACAGTTATATGTGCAAAGGCTCTCTTGGGTAGTTTTAAATGAGTGATCTAATTAAAATCACGCGCCATGTGTACACCTTTAAGCAAAATAGCACTGACCAGCTTTTGTTTCAACGATCCAAATTGCAACTTGCTAGCGGTTCTAGGAAGAGAAATGATGTTATTATATATATATATATAATTGAATATTAACTAAAAATAAAGTTTTTATTTGGAGAGTAATGTTCGTTTGGGTAGTATATAAGATTTTGTCTGTTGTAGATATATAGAAGATTAACTTTAAAAATAAAGTTTTCACTATAAATATTATTAATATTAACTATTAAAAATAAAGTTTCTTTCAGACCTCTACTTCACATTTTATAAAAAACACTTTCGGGACCATTTTAGTCTGTATTCGTATGATATTGCTAGTATTTTCATTTTTAGTTTTTGCTAACAATAAATATTGAATTCGCAACTAAAATTTTTTTAAAATTTTAAATAAGCCATTTATTGTTTTACCTTATTTTTGATACTTAAATTAATATTTCAGCCATCCAATGATATGAAATTGCATATCCTCAATTTAAAAAATTTGTTTAAATAAATATTGAATTTCCTACTTCAATTTTTTAAAACATTTTAAACAATTTATTTTATATTTTACCTTATTTTTGACACTTGAATAAATATTACAAATATCTAACAGTATAATATTGCATATACCTAAATTTTTAAAATATGATTACAATAAATATTGAAATTTTTACTACAATTGTTTAAAATATTTTTAATAAGTTATTTAATATTTTACCTTTTTTTTAAAACTTAAATAAATGTTGGAGTTACCCAATAGTACAATTATGCATATACCTAAATTTTTAAAATATGATTACAATAAATATTGAAATTCTTACTACAATTGTTTAAAATATTTTTAATAAGTTATTTAATATTTTACCTTTTTTTTTAAAACTTAAATAAATGTTGGAGTTACCCAATAGTACTATCATGCATATACCTCAATCTTTAAAATATGCTTACAATAAATATTAAATTTATTACTACAATTGTTTAAAATATTTTTAATAAGTTATTTAATATTTTACCTTTTTTTTAAAACTTAAATAAATGTTGGAGTTACCCAATAGTACAATCATGCATATACCTCAATTTTTAAAATACGCTTACAATAAATATTAAATTTATTACTACAATTGGTTTAAATATTTTTGATAAGTTATTTAATATTTTACCTTTTTTTTAAACTTAAATAAATGTTGGAGTTACCCAATAGTACTATCATGCATATGCCTCAATCTTTAAAATATGCTTACAATAAATATTGAATTTCTTACTACAATCGGTTAAAATATTTTTGATAAGTTATTTAATATTTTACTTTATTTTTAAAACTTAAATAAATGTTGGAGTTACCCAATAGTACTATCATGCATATGCCTCAATCTTTAAAATATGCTTACAATAAATATTAAATTTTTTACTACAATTGTTTAAAATATTTTTAATAAGTTATTTAATATTTTACCTTTTTTTTAAAACTTAAATAAATGTTGGAGTTACCCAATAGTACTATCATGCATATACCTCAATCTTTAAAATTTGCTTACAATAAATATTAAATTTATTACTACAATTGTTTAAAATATTTTTAATAAGATATTTAATATTTTACCTTTTTTTTAAAACTTAAATAAATGTTGGAGTTGCCCAATAGTACTATCATGCATATACCTCAATTTTTAAAATATGCTTACAATAAATATTGAATTTCTTACTACAATTGGTTAAAACATTTTTAATAAGTTATTTAATATTTTACCTTTTTTTTAAAACTTAAATAAATGTTGGAGTTACCCAATAGTACTATCATGCATATGCCTCAATCTTTAAAATATGCTTACAATAAATATTAAATTTCTTACTACAATTGTTTAAAATATTTTTAATAAGTTATTTAATATTTTATTTTTTTTTAAAACTTAAATTAATGTTGCAGTTATCCAATAGTACTATCATGCATATACCTCAATCTTTAAAATATGCTTACAATAAATATTGAATTTCTTACTACAATCGATTAAAACATTTTTAATAAGTTATTTAATATTTTACTTTATTTTTAAAACTTAAATTAATGTTGCAGTTATCCAATTTTATTATATGTACTTCATCAATGTTTATTATAATTCTTTCCAAATTATAATTGAAACTATCGTGAATCATCTTTGCTGTTATGTATAAATATCATTTCATTAAACAAAAATAATTCTTTTAACTTTGTAATGAAAGTTCTTTCTTGGAAATAAAAGTTGAAATATGGCATTGTTTCAAATTTTATGTAAATTTAAATCTTTGAATTGTCTTCTCTTTTTTGTTTTTTTATTTTAATTCCAACAATCATAATTTATCAACTCGCAATTATTTATAACTTAAACAAAATCAAAACATATTGTATTATTTATATATCTAATATAAAGATCTTATCTTGCAAAACAATTACTACCAATATGAATTCATTATAAATATAAATCAATATTCTATGGAAAGATTTCCTATTAAAAAATATCCTTTTTTGTTTTAATATCTTTCCATGACGTGATTTTGTACACTTTCAAGTAGTTAAAATTAGTTTAATACCTTGCTGTAACAACATTTTAATGTAAAAGCATCAAAAGTTAAAATAAAAACAATATGAATACGAGTATTGTCAATAACTAATGAAAAAGTAAAAATAAAAAGGCAATAGTTTTTCATTTTTATTTTAGTTAAATACACATTAAAATCAACTACTCTAATACATTAATATAAATTTTAAAAGTTTAGTTTTCTCAATAGCATGAACCACTAAAAATTCAGATTTTTGTAGCTAAAATATTACTTTTAGTTACGTTTAAATTTATAACCCTACATTTTTTAGGACTTGAGTAGGCTTTAATAACCACTTTATTTTAGATATGAAATATTAAGGGCTTATTTTATTTGAAACTTTGTTTATAATACTAAGTACTCAAAACAATGTTCAAATCTATAAATCTTGTTTGTAACTATTACTTCAGATCAAATTTAATTTTTAAATTTTATGTAAATGGCACCAAAACATTTTTTTAGTAGATTGTAAAACTTTTAATTGTAGCTTTAAATCTGATCTCAATCTCAACAGATTATAAGTTAAAAAAATTCTTATCGATCCTAAATATGATAATTTATTTTGTTCTTAGCTCAATGTTGTTATAATATAATCTATAAGAAAACAATAAAAAATCCTTCTTTTACTTTTTCATATATATTTACCTAAAATATAGACCAATAAGATTACCTTGTAACCTACATGTATCCTTTGAAATTGATTTTTATGAAAGTTAAATCTAAATATCTAAAATTAATTTTAGTTTTACGTTTTATACTTTTGTAAATAAAATATTTTTAAAAAACTAACACATCCAAAAAATGTTAACTTGCTAAAAAATTTGAATTGGACACACAGTAATTGATTTTAAAAATGAAATAAAAATTTTTGTTGAAACATCAAATTTTGAATGTATTATATATTTTTTTATCCATTTTAGATACATGATTATTCTATAAATACTCAAGAAAAATAAAATAATCATTATATGGCTTATAAGCCAGAAAAATAGGTTGATTTTATTATAAAATTGATAAATTAAAATTTTTTCTACAATAATTTCTTAGAATTCATTCACTTTTTAATTATAAAATATGAAAATTAATAATTGAACATGGATTAAATTAAATTGATAAAAATAAACCATATTTCATAATAATTTGATTGATTTTTCTTAAATATATATACATTAGCTCTTTTTTAATTGCAAAGCAAGAAAACTCAGATTCCCAAACAGTATGGTAGTAAAATAAAATATGAAGTTTAATTTTATTTATTAATTAATTACCATAAAATTTTTTTTGTAAAAAAACTACTTAAAATTAATTTTTAAGTTATGCTCTATATTCTTAGGTTTAAAAAATTTTAACAAAGGTCAATTCTGTTAAATTAACCAAAAGTTGACCGATGAAACAATCTATCCTAATTAATAAATGAAAATAATTAATTTAATTACTCTGGTATTTAATATACGTATAAAATTAATTGGTTTTACCTAATTAAATAAAATTAATTATTCATAGACTTTATTAGCTCTTATATTTCATTATACATTGAATTTGGTGCGTAGCTTGAAAATAAACATTTACAAACAAATATTAAGCTTTATGAAAAATATAAAAGTTGGTACTTTATCGAATGAATTAGAAAAACTTGTATAGTTTATATAAAATAATTTGGTTCCTCCAAAATACCACATTTTTAATCATTTTAATGCATAATATGAGTATATTGTATAAATCATTCTGCAAAGTGGACTTATTTGCTTTCAAATAAATAATTTCTCAAAGTCTTAAAAAAAAGACCATTGCTTTTAATTAAATACATTAATTAAGAATCTACTACATCAAATGACCAAGCACAAAGCGCCATATAAAAGTAACTAATATAAATGTATATTTGGTGAATTTCTTTTTTTTTAGTATTATTTACATAGATATGAAAAAATCTTACAATCAGGAGGACTGAAAACAATTATTTAATTTAAAATTATAATTGTAAAAATTAAAGCACTGTACATCATGTAAATTCTTAGAAAATAATAAAATCCATCAAAGAATTATTTTTGCTTTGTTTATTTGATGGTGTCCATTTAGGAATAATTCAAAAACAATATTTGAGTAATAAGTTTGAATTTTGTTAATTTAATTTACTTCGATTTATGTAAATTTTATAATAAATTACCAATTAAATTATCCAATGATCATAATAATAATAATCGCATACTTCACTTTATCATCATTTTTTTTTGTGTTTAAATTATAAATAGAATTAATAATATTTTCATGTATAATAATTATTATTGTAACAAAGTTTATTAATTTTCTTTAAATTGATATAATCATAAATGATCAGTATATAAATTTAATTTTATCTGGATTGGCGGTCTTTGGATTTTATAAAACAACATTTTTATACATTCCTTAAATTATATTTTTATCATTATTGATTTAGTATTTCTTTTAGATATTTCATTAAATAATTTAAGGGTTCTACTATGATATTATAAGAAAAATGTTTAGATTTGTGATATCTACCTATAAATTTATCATTTTATTTTTTATTCTATAAGCAGGAAACATTTTATCATTCACATTTGAATTTGTTATAAAATTGTCAGTGTGTGTAATTATTTCATCAAGGTTGATTGATCCGTATAGACTAATTTTCTTTACAAAGTTTCTATTTTTTATTATATCTCTGCAAAAACGTAACATTTAAATTTATTTAAAGAACCTTTATGATGAACTGTCTCAATTTAAGCTTTAAACATATAATTTTATATAATACCATAATCAATTCATTGAATGTTATATTGCATAAAAAGTTGTAGCGTAGTGAACTATTACTTTAAGAAAAGCTATAGAAACATCAAAATTTAAAATTCATCATAACTCTACATTTAAAAAGTTTTAAATTAAACTTTTGACTAATTATATAATAATATTATGCGTCCTTTATAAAAAATTTTTGGTTGTTTTCAAAGTTGTAGAACTTTGAGACTATTTTATTACATTTTCAAAGCTAATCATATTTTAAAACATTATGGTCGTATTTATCTACTTCAAAATTCATTTACCTTGAAATTAATTATTCTTAAACTTCATTATTATATATGGGAGACATTTTTATGCTTTTCATAAATTATTACATTTGAATACCTATATACAGAAGAAATGTGTCAATTGCATACCAGATAAACGCATAAATCAGATATCTGCATGCATTTTCAAAGTCCTGAAACATTTTCTTTATTGTAATAGTAAAATCCACCGGTGAATTGTATACCGGATAAACGCATAAATTGGATAACTGCATGCATTTTAAAAGTCCTGAAACATTTTTTATGGTAATAGTAAAATCCATTGGTTAATTACATACCGTATAAACGCAAAAATCGGATATCTGCATGCATTTTTAAAAGTCCCGAAACATTTTTTATGGTAATAGTAAAATCCACCGGTTAATTACATACCGTATAAACACATAAATCGGATAACTGCATGCATTTTCAAAGTTCCGAAACATTTTTTATGGTAATAGTAAAATCCACTGGTGAATTGTATACCGGATAAACGCATAAATCGGATAACTGCATGCATTTTCAAAGTCCTGAAACATTTTCTTTATTGTAATAGTAAAATTCACCGGTTAATTACATACCGTATAAATGCATAAATCGGATAACTGCATGCATTTTCAAAGTTCCGAAACATTTCCTCTATGGTAATAGTAAAATCCATTGGTTAATTACATACCGTATAAACGCATAAATTGGATAGCTGCATGCATTTTCAAAGTCCTGAAACATTTTTTATGGTAATAGTAAAATCCACCGGTGAATTGTATACCGGATAAACGCATAAATCGGATAACTGCATGCATTTTCAAAGTTCCGAAACATTTTTTATGGTAATAGTAAAATCCACCGATGAATTGTATACTGGATAAACGAATAAATCGGATAGCTGCATGCATTTTCAAAGTCCTGAAACATTTTCTTTATGGTAATAGTAAAATCCACCGGTGAATTTTATACCGTTTAAACGCATAAATCGGATAACTGCATGCATTTTTAAAGTCCTAAAACATTTTCTTTATGGTAATAGTAAAATCCACCGGTGAATTGTACACCGGATAAACGCATAAATCGGATAACTGCATGCATTTTCAAAGTTCCGAAACATTTTTTATGGTAATAGTAAAATCCACCGATGAATTGTATACCGGATAAACGAATAAATCGGATAGCTGCATGCATTTTCAAATTCCTGAAACATTTTCTTTATGGTAATAGTAAAATCCACCGGTGAATTTTATACCGTTTAAACGCATAAATCGGATAACTGCATGCATTTTCAAAGTTTCCAAACATTTTTTATGGTAATAGTAAAATCAACCGGTTAATTACATACCAGATAAACGCATAAATCGGATAAATGCATGCATTTTTAAAGTCGTGAAACATTTTCTTTATGGTAATAGTAAAATCCATCGGTTAATTGCATACCGGATAAACGCATAAATCGGATAATTGCATGTTAAAATCAGTCCTGTATTCCATTTAACGCAACCTTTTAAACGTATATTCCATGTATGTGAAAATATTTTTATATCGTCAATAAACGTCATGTGTTAATTGCTTTATTTTTCTTGCTTGCAAACAACTGCAGAAATGTAGTCGACGTTAAAATACTAACTTTTTTTTATTAAAGTCAGCAAAATATTTACTTGATTGTATTGTGAAGAATAATTTATATTTATAGGGTGACGTTATGCAAGTTAGATCTCACTTATCGAGAAATTTAAAATGTTATGGTTTCTATCATATCGCAATTTAAAAATGTCGGCAAAAGCAATCAAAACAAAAGATTTTAGTTTAACTCACAAACTACTTGTAATTAAAGAACTAGAAAAGGTTATACCACATACAGAAACAGCTTAACATTCTGGTGTTTTTAAATCACAAATTTCAGGAATTTTGAGCAATAAGGATAAATTTATAGCAAAACATCAATTGAATTCTAATCAAGCCAGAAAAAGTTTGCATGAAAACATGTATGAAGCTTTGTTTCAGTGGTAAAAGCAAGCAAGAGCAAAAGATTTCCCCGTAAGCGATCCCATGTTGTTGGAAAAAGCAAAAAAAATATGTTGTAAACGGTTGGTGTTTACGACTTAGATGCATCATTTAGAGCCATTCAAAGCTAGCTTGAGCTTGTCAGCATATTGTTCAAGAAGCAGCATGGCAAAAAACAGGAAAATGATTCTATGTTAACTGAATATTGGCTTGATTTTTACGTCAAAAATAGAACGGTGGACATATATAACTGTGAAGAAATAGGTTTATATTTAAGAGCACTTCCTGACCTCACAATGTTCATGAAAAGTAAGAAGCAGTGTGGGGGTAAGAAAACCAAGGAAAGCCTCACTATTTTACTAGCAACAAACATGGACGGAATAGACAAACGTAAATTACTTTTTATACAAGATTCAGCAAATCCATGCTGCATGAAGCATGTAAAATCTCTACCTGTAACTTACAAAGAAATACAAATGCATGAATGACCAGTGCCGTATTTTAAGAGTGACTCAAAGAGTTGGATAGAAAGATGCAATCCAAGCGCCGTTAAAGTTTGTCTGTTACTAGACAACTGTGCTAGACACAACTTTAGTGTTAAGCTTCAGGTTGTAGAGCTAGTGTTTTTACCACCATACCTTTAATACAACCACTTGATCAAATTATCATCAGAAATCTGAAACATCATTAACGGAAACAACTTTTACAGAAACTACTGGTCTAAATTGATGCGGGTATCAATACGGCAAAAGATCTTGACAAAAGAATAAAGATCTTAAATGCAATTCATTACGTAAATGCAGCATGGAGAGTAGTGTATGAAAGTTCAATACAAAACTGCTTTTTTAGAGGGCTAATACTACATGCTAGCGACGAACCTTTTTGGGTTTCTCACCAGACGATGTTACATTGTCAATCTGTATCATTAAAGAGCAGTTCACAGTGCATGGGTATTTAGACGAAGACTATCCGATCTAAGATGATCAAACAAATTATGACATTTGTAAACGCCTAGTTAAACATCCTGACTCTGATACTAGTGAAAACAAAGACGACGGAACTGATCAAGATATCATAAAATCGTTTAATAAGCAAGTGTTTAATACATTTAAGATCTTACATTCAAGAGTAATTTTATTTTGGGTGGAGCTAAATGCGTTATTGTGTATTAAAAAGCAACTAACGCAGGCTAGTGCTATAAATGTTCAATTACAAACAATTGAAAGTTTTATGGCTAAAATGTAATTTATATTTTGTTGTTAGTTTGCAATTTGGCTAATTATCTATTTTAATTCGTTTTTAAAAGTCTTTATGTACACGTCAATAAATATTAAGCGTCATTTTTTAATATTGTTGCAATAATCATATTCGTTTTTAAACATTATAACAAGACTTTTCTTTATTTTTTATTATTTTATTGTCTTCAATCTATCGGATAATCTAATTAATCGGTTAACAGAATATAAAGTGCTGGTCTTAAGGCATTCAATTAAGCGATTTTGTCTGTATTTAAAATTTTATAAAATTTTCCGATTTTATTTATTTTATGGCTAATAAATTCTCTAAAAATCTTTTTTAATTTTAGTAAAAATTAATATTAAAATATAGCAAGTAGTTAAGTAATCAATAAATGATAAGTTTTTAAATTTTACTTACATATCATAAATCTTCTAAATAATTGCATTTTATGACAATTCATTTTTAGGGATGTATAAAAAGACTTTAACAGCATTCTGAAAACCTTATTTTATTTTGTTTTTGAAATTGATCAAATGTATCTTACTATTTTATCCATCTTAATTTTATATGGGAAACTCCATCTCTCATGTTATAAAGCTAACTTTTCTTAATTATTTTTTGCATGAAACAGACAAGAGATAGATTCACATTAACTTATATTGCCAATTTTATACTCACACAAGTAAAAATCTAGTTTAGTTCTTTCCAATAAAATTTATATGTTTTGAAGATTCACCTTTTTTTTATTATTTTTTGCACGAAAGAATTCAGTGATAGATTTACATTCACTTTTATAATCAATTTTATAATCAGATAAATCAAATTCATCTTTAGTTCTTTCCAAAAAAATTCATATGTTTTGACGATTTACCTTTTCTTGATTATTTTTTGCATGAAACATTTCAGGGATAGATTTATATTCATTTTAATTTAATCCTCACACATGTAAAAATCCCTTTTAGTTCTTTCCAATTATATTCATGAATTTTAGTGCTTTCCCGTTTCTTACTTATTTTTTGCATTAAACATTTCATAGTTAGATTTATATTCACTTTTATTGCAAATTTTATACTCACAAATAAAAATCACTTTTAGTTTTTTCCAATAAAAATTATGTGTCTTGGTGATTTACAACATTAACTATTTAAATTTAGTTTAGAAAAACCTTTAAATTAATCATGTTAAAAAATTTAATAATTTAGTATTTAATATATTATGTATCTTGATAGCTTGTTATAAGAGTAGTCTCTTATTACATCAATACTTATAATGATGTAACAAAACTTAATCATTTAAAAAGTTATACTTTCCAAAATCAGTTTTTTTGTAAAATTTTCTCATAATATTTTTAAAAATATTTGTAATATATACCATTTTCAGTGAACTTCGTCTTTTTTTCTTTAAACTTCGTCTTTTTTATAAATATATTGTGTTACGGATTAATGGAAAATAAGAAAAATCAGGTTACAATTCCAGCATTACGAAAAAATCTAATTGATCTAATAGTGGAACAGGGATTTAACATTAAAAAAGCTGCAGAGATGCTAAATATTAATTATT
>CAKKLC010001097.1:16363-33299 GCA_918559645.1 Ceratonova shasta | reverse complement strand
GCAAAAAGCATTTATCTTGTCTACCAACGCGAAGATAGAACAGACCCAATAAAAAAACTTGGCAAAAAAGCCTCAAAAAATGTTGAGCAAGTGAGAGATTTGGTTGAAAACGCGGTTTGTGTAAACCCGCAGATTACCCTCAAAGAAATAAAGCAACAGGTTATAACTGCGATGGGTGACGGTTATGATATTTCTTTAGCAACGATAAACCGTTGCCTATCTGATTTCAAAATAACAATGAAAAAAATTTATTTGGAACTAGACAGGGTCAACGAGGAAGATAAAATACAGCAAAGAAAAACATACAGTCTTTGGTACAATGCTCTTATATCGAATGAGCAAAACAATGTAATTTTTATAGACGAGTCAAGTTTCAATTTGCATTTAAAACGGAACCACGGAAGATCAGTTTGTGGGACAAGAGCTAATGTTATGGTACCCACTATAAGAGGTCGTTCTGTCAACTTGATTAGAGCATTATCGGTTAACGGAATTTTCTACCATAAGACAATTTCAAAATCAACAGTGAATGGTTCAATTTTTAAAATCTTTTTGGAAGAATTATGCTTCAAACTAAGCGACGATCTGAAGCTGCAAAATATATGGCTGATCTTGGATAATGCACGTGTGCATAGAAAATATGTCATTAACGAAGTGTGTAAAAGATATGGTTTTAATTACAAGTTTTTATCGCCATATTATTACATGCTCAATCCCATTGAAAATGCTTTTTCAAAAATAAAAGCATTCGTCAAATCTAGATTGTCAGTAGCAAACATTAAATCAATAGTAAATCTACTGGATCTAGCTGTTTTAGAGATTAATGCTAGAGATTGTGAAGGTTTTTTTAGATATATTCAAAGAAATATAACAAATTGTGCAGCAGAGATTCCTTACAAACATCAATAAAATTATTTGCTTACTTTTTTGTAGTTTTTAATCAGATATTTTAACTTTTTTTATATATGTTTTTTCATTGCTTTAAAATTATGTAAATTAAAAAAAATATGAAGTTAAAAGAAAAAAAGACGAAGTTCACTTTAAAATGGTAAATATCATAATATTGGTTTTTAATCTAAGAACATTAACTTTTATGAAATTGTAAATTTCTCAGTTCGATGAAAAATACTTTAATGTTACTGTAACTTTTATTAAAATATTATTTTATTGATTAATCTCTAATTTTTAATATAGTGATCTCTTTTATTATTTTTTAACTTGACCCACAATTAAATGACATATAACATAATCATATACATGTAATTATTAGAATAAATTTCATGTATAAAATAAACAATTTAAGAATACAATGAACAAATTTAAGAAGAATAAATTCTTAAGCCAAAATTTTAAAAGATCATTCAATTCTGAATCAAATTTTTGTAAATTAATGTTATTTTCTTTAAGAGTTTTAAAAACATGCATATTTATGAACCATAAAATATAAAAACCCTTTAAGTTTATTTTTTTTCTATATAATTATTTTTATAATTTACACCAACATACTAATTATTACTTCATAACTTTGTAAATAATAATAAAATAGCCATTTCCATTAGTGATATATTTTTAATATTTATAAAATAACCTGTATAAATGGGATTAGAAGCAAGTAGAGAAATAAATCACATAAGCCTATTAAAAATTTATAATGACAAAAAGTAAAAAAAAAGATACTACTGTACAAGATCTTGGTAATGAAACCAAAGTAATTTCATCGTTTTTTATTGCAATGCTATCTACAATGTTTATTAAACTTTATTTAGGTTAAAAAAATCCAAACTAGTGGGGTTTTTATGACTAATATTAACATAATAAACGTAATTATTGGTTCCGGAATTATTGGTAACAAAATATAAAATTATAGCTTTACCTGTTAGTTTTTCCTTTAGTGGTGTTGGTATGAGTGTTATACTGTTAATGATCTCAGGTCTTTTAACTCGTATTAATTTTTCATAATTTCCAAGATTTCTCTATTATTGCCATTTCTATGCTTATAGAAATTACAGGAAAAAACACTTATCAGGTATACTTTATTATATAAAATAGGAATTTGTTCAAGAAACATTGGGTATGCCCGGTTTGATATGCATATCAGTATGTCAAATATTATATCCATATTTTGGTATAGATTTTATACATTGATAGCCGTTCTTTCTTACGGTATTGTAATTTGTGATAACTTTACATCCATTTTTCAATACTTGGGTAAATAAAAAAGGTAACCTTTTAGCTCCTGGAGTTGCGATTCTTCAAAATAGACCCTTTATATTATTTTTAGCAATGTTTATTATAATATTTCCATTAACATGTTTTAAAAACGTCTCTTTTCTAGATAAGGTCATATTTATTTAATATTTTCTAGATGTCTCTAGTATCAGTAATTTGCATCATTTTTTATTTTCTTGTAATAGTAGTTATGAATGGATTTCAACCACAAAAGGTATTTTGTTTTCATAAAATATTCGAATTTGCTAGACCAGGAGTAGCTCAAGGAATATCTGTTCTTGCATTCGGTATTTATAAAAATTAATCAATGTAGCTATGGGATGTCAACAATTAATTGCACCGATCTACAGGTCAATGACAGATAAAACAATAACAAGATTGTCCTACTCAACATATGGAGCTATTGGATTTTCAATATTGATTTACAATATAATGGCAATAAGTGGTTACGTAATGTTTGCTGGATTGGTACAAGGAAATTTACTACAAAGTTTCTGTCCTGATAATAATGTTATTACTGCAACTAGAATTGTGTTTGCTTTATCTTTAATTCTTTCTTCTCCCTTGCAACTAATTGCGTGTCGTGAAGTAATTTTATAATAACTACAAATTTAGGGTTTTACAACTTTACTTTTCAAACGAATAAAATTTAAATGGTGGATTCACATACTAATAACCTTTTTACTTTGTGTAATCGCTTATGCTGTTTCTTCAAATGTCAATGATTTGGGAATTGTTATTTCATTTGCAGTATTTGAAATTTTTATAAATTTAAAGGGAGCTCTTGTTGGTTCGCCAATTTCATTTATTATTCCACCTGTAGCTCTTTTATTTGGAATTAAAAAAGGATTTATGCCAAATACCCTCTTGAAAGTTATCTGTTATGTTGTCATGATTTTTGGTTGTTCTGTGATGATCATAGGTGCAATAATGACGTTTGTGGGAGAACAACCAAAAAGCGGTAACAAATATTGGTGTGCTTTTGATACAACACCTATCGAATATGATTCAGCTAAAATTGATAGTTTTAAAAAGGGAGTAGAAAGTATTTGGATAAAAGTTAATAATTTTTAAATTTTGATAAACTTAAATAATTATTTTTAAAAAAAAAAGTAAATTATCAGCTTTTTAGTTTTAAGAATTTATAATTTAAATTTTTCTTACAATATATGAGTTTGATAATTATATATATTATAAAATATTATTTTTTGTTAAATTGATAAAACAATCACAAATTTTGTTAAAATTTAAGACAATTAATGTGTATAAAAATTTTGCCATATTGTATATTTACTTTTATATACAGTTGTAAATTTTCATGTCTAATTTAAAACGATAAAAATAATACTTGATTAATATGTATTTTAATTCGACATTAATTGCTCATAAATTGTTATTGTTGATATAATTTACTCAGACTTAAAGATTAAAACTCTGGAAATGTTATATAATATATCTTTGTTTTCTAAATGAAACTAAATAAATAAAAGAGATACTATAGTTAATAAATTATGAAAGAAAAATAAGAAAAGTATTTTTTATTTTAAAAATAGATAATTTTGATAAAATTTAGCCTTTAAATATATTGTTCATTAATTATTTATACACATAATCAACAAACAATACATTTTTGTTGATTGAATATTTTTTTTATTAAGATTTTCTTCTGAAAATCCTGTTTATTTTTGAAATAATAACAGTTAAAAAAAATTAATTTAGGGAATCGCTTCCGTCTTTTAATATAAAATCATGTAATAGTTTTATTTCTATTTTTGTAAACAAATTTTTTATAAAAAATAACTTAACTCATACAAATATACTATATTAGCTTATCTCATATAAATATACTATGTTAGCTTATCTCATACAAATATACTGTATTAGTTATGTCATAAAAATATACTATATTAGCTTATCTCATATAAATATACTATATTAGCTTATCTCATACAAATATACTGTATTAGTTATGTCATAAAAATAGAATATGTTAGCTTATCTCATACAAATATACTATATTAGTTATGTCATACAAATATACTGTATTAGTTATGTCATACAAATATACTGTATTAGTTATGTCATAAAAATAGAATATGTTAGCTTATCTCATACAAATATATTATCTTAACTTATATCATACTATATTAGCTTATCTCATATAAATATACTATATTAGCTTATCTCATACAAATATACTATAATAACTTATCTCATACATATATACTATATTAACTTATATCATACTATATTAGAATTTCTCATACAAATATACTATATTATTTATGTCATAAAAATATACTATGTTAGCTTATCTCATATAAATATGCTATATTAGCTTATCTCGTACAAATATACTATATTAGCTTATCTCATAAAAATATACTATATTAGTTATGTCATAAAAATATACTATGTTAGCTTATCTCATATAAATATACTATTTTAGCTTATCTCGTACAAATATACTATATTAGCTTATCTCATAAAAATATACTATATTAGCTTATATCATACTATATTAGCTTATCTTATCCAAATATACTATATTAGCTTATATTTTTAAATTATATAATTGAATCATGTTTCTTAGTGAATTATTTTATGATAATACAATATATTCATCAATACAAAATTTTTTGTTCAAGCAAAAAAGAAGGATTTTTTAAAAATAATTTATTACATATAATAGATGATTATCTTTTCAAATAATATGAATTTTATTTTAAAAAATAGATTTTACTGATCTTAAGAAAATGAGAAATGACATTAGAGATACGGCTTTAAACATAGAAATTTTAAATCAAGTTTTTAATAGAGTAACAAACAATTTTTCAAAACTACCATCTTAAATTTAATCAAACTTGTAGACTTTTGTTTATATGAAAAATGTAACTAATATATAAAGCAACCCAAAATAAATTCAATCACTATAATTGTTATTAAAATTTTATTATAGACGCTTGTATAAATTATTAGGATGTTCCCAAAGTAATTTTATTTTTCTCAACAGAGAGTTTAATTATATTTTTTTGCACCCATATTTGAAATGAAACGGTTACAATATTATATTTTTTGAATTTTCATATAGCAAGTGTTCAACATGAAAAAATCCAATTACTTATGATCAGTAGTTTTTGGTTAGTGCACTTTTAAATATTGAGAACGATAAGCAGCATTTTCGACATATCTTACTATTTTACTACAGAAAGGATAAAAATGCTGTTCAAGCTAAAAAAATGGACCGATGTGCATAGAGAAGGTGTGCTAACCGTACGCCAGTGCCAGAATCAGTTTGCTATATTTATATTCAGCAATTTTAATTTCGAAGATGAACTAGGTTTGGAAAGGTCTATTGAAGCTAATAAAGACCCGAAAAAGGCAGTAGTCGATGTGAACTCGAGAATAACAATACGTAAGATTGGATTGAGGTTAAATTTATCAAATTCAACAGTTTATGACCACTTCAAAGGCCAAAAATTATCCTTAAAGCTCAATTTATGGGTTCCACCATGTTCTCAAAAAAAAATCTGTGTCACCGCATTGACGTTTGCGATTCACTTCTCAAACGTATGCAAAAAGATCGGTTTTTGAATCGCATCATCACAGGGGACAAAAAATGGGTTGTATACAACAACTTTAAATGCACAAGGTCTTGGAACAAAAAGATGAATTAGCTCAAACCATTTCCAAAGCCGATATTCACCAAAAAAAAGGTGATGCTGTCGCTTTGGTGAGATTTTAAAAGAATCGTTTTTTTTACCTTTTACCGAATAACATAACAATTAATTCGCAATTCTACTGTCATCAGCTAAGCATACTAAACGATGCAATTTAACAAAAAAGGTCAGAAGTAATCAATAGGACAAGTGTAGTGTTTCACCATGACAAAGCGAGACCTCATACAAATTTGGTCATTCCCCAAAGCTTTTACGGCTTTTAATAGAATAAAATGCCACATCAACTATATTTTTCAGATCTAGCACCATCGGAATATCATTTGTTTCGGTCACTCCAAAATTTTTAAACGGTTCAACCTTTAGCTTAAATGATAAGGTCAAAAATCACCTTGATCAGTTTTTTACCAGCACGAACCAAAAATTTTATGACTGTGGGATTATGTTACTAGCTGAAAGACGAGCAAAGATGTTCGACAAGAACGGGCAAAATATATTCTAATCAAGTATTTCTTCATTATTTGAAAACTGTCTTTCATTTTCAAGAAAATTAAATTACTTTCCGAACAACCTAAGGTATTTGTATAAATAGTAAGAAAAGAAAATCATACTGATGTTATTAAAAAGAAAATATGCTAGATGAAGACAGTTGACTAATAAATAATTTTTGAGCTTCCAGATAAAAAATAAGTTAAATTAAAATTTATACATAACCCCACCTTTAAAAATATATTAAAAAAATAAATTGTTACTACAAAGTTGGTTAGTAAACCATGAAGGTTTTCAAATAAAATGAAACTGTTTTGTTATTCATAAAAAAAATTAGGCAACAAAATAATAAAAGACTAAAACTCTCTTATAATAAAAAAAACAATAAATTTGGTACATAAATATTAACGATAAAATATCGACAAAGAATTGAATAAATTAAAAATACGAAATAATATTTTTTTAAAAAATACCTTTTAATTGTGTTTTTAAGAAACGCACGTTGATAGTATTTCAAGAATATTGTTTTAAAGTAACTCTTATCTAATTATTATTTAAAAAGTGAAATTATTATTCTTTATGTATAATTAGAAATGCTGTCTATATTTTAGAAAATAAGGACAAAATATTTTTCACTCTTAAGAACAATCAAATATTTTAAATAAAAATATGAATTGAAACACTCTTAAAAATCACTTTGATTATGGATTTTATAAAATAAAGTAAAAAATTATCTTGGCAACTTTTTCTTATAATTTAATATTCTAAATAAAGATTTGTGTAATTTTATTTAAAAAAAATGAATATTAAACCTTTCAAATTTATGAATTTTGTACCAGTATATTAACGATCATAATTTTAGGATAAACTAAATTAAAATCTGATGAATCTATCACACTTGGTTAAATAATGTATGGTTGTATTTATTAAAACAGTTTATAATAAAAATTTAATCAATTGTGATAACATCTAATAGATGCTGTTATATAACTTTTTAAGAGTATGAAAAATCAATATCATTTATCATCGTATAAAAGTTAAAATGTGAATATCAGCACAAAATTTTTTTTAAATAAAATGATAATCTATTAATTATTATAAAATTATATTTTTCATAAAATTGGATGAAATATTATAATTTAATACAACCGTCGCTTGGGTTGGAATGTAGTATGATCATCGAAACCCAAATTATAAAATTTTCTTTTAAATTGCTACTCTAAACGGGAGTTAACCAAATTTATTTTTTACTTAAAAACCGTTTTTTTGCCAAAATTAATTATTAAATTTAAAAATAAAGTAAATTTTAGCTTTTAATTATTAAAATCTATCCACCTAAAGAAGTCAATTAATATTCTTAAATATTCTTCTACTTCATATATGTCTTGATCTAAAACATATATATATGTATGCAATAGCTTTTCATATTCAATTTTATTTTTCTTTAAAGCTATTCTTCCAAATCGACTTTGAATCATGTTTATCCGCGATAGTTATTCTTCTTATTGCAGTAAACAAATGAAACATGCCATATTTGAGGATGCAATATTAGCCCTGTTGTTTAAACTTTTATGAAAAGCTACAACTCCATTATTAGTTCTGGGTAATCCTTTTAAACCCAATCATAACATTTCCATAGATTTAAATTGAATATTGAAGCCTTGTCAATAGTACCTAAATATGTTTTTTCATAATAAATTATTAAACTTTATAATTTTTTATATAAGTTTTGTTCTCTTATCATATTAATCATATGCTCGTAATATTTTAATATTTCTTTAGGATTATAAAATATTAGATTCAAAAAAATTATTAAAAGACTTAATATTTATATAATTAATATAATCGTTTTGTAAATTATATTTCTGTTAATTTCTCCAAAATGAAAAATAAAGCCGTTTACAACAGAGTCTTCAAATATTAATGTTGCCAATTCGATTGCAGCCGTTTCGAGATCTATTTTAATTATTTGAGGTTTTAAATTCGTCATTTCATTTTTCTTAGTAAATACTTTTTCGTATATTCCTTGAGTTTTATTATTTAATAAAACATATATTAAAGGTATTGTTGTATCAAAGCAAAAGGAACTAAAAGAGTGAATTTGATATAATTTATTAGGACAAGTCTCAAATGTACCGTCTAATAATATAGTTTTCGCCCGTTTTTATTAGTTCTAAATTTATTTCTGAAAAGAATATTATGAAACGATCATTTTCATTTATACCACTGTCGTATTGTAAAAATCTTGTTCCTAATAACGTAAATTGCAATATTTTGGGAATATCATGATCATCATTTTGGAGTGGATTAAGAAGGTTATTATGAGTACGCGTTATTTTATCCCTAAGTGTACTGTAAAGAGGCATGAATTTTATTTCATTTTCATTTAAATTGGATGTAGATCTTGTAATAATATCAATTGTATTTTCCCTTGAACTCATTCCTCTAGTCATCATATCATTGTTATCTTTTAGCATATTAATATTAGCAATATCGTCTTTATGATTATTTGGATTGTATTTTACGATAGCATTATACCTTTTGTACCAGATTCGTCCATTACAGGTTCTTATTCTGCACCTGTATCTAGTTAGATCGTTCATAGTAGTTTCAAAATTATAAATAATGTTCTCATATATATGAACAGGCTTGTTTCTTTTACTTTTAATTAATTCCATAGGAGATTTTAATTTTTTAATGAAAAATTATTTAGGCGAAAAAACGGTTTTTAACGAAAATAATAATTTGGCGAAAAAACGGTTTATGACAACCTCCCTTGGGTTGGAATGTATTTAGATCATCAAAACCCAAATTATAACATTCTCTTTTAAATTGCTACTATAAACATTGAAAATTATTTTTATATGCTCTGCAAATTAATAATCGTTTTTAAAATCTAATATTTGCAATGGTCATTTAGTTGAAGCTAAAAAATTAACAATTTACTAGTTTTTATTATAAAATTTTTAAAGATTCTAATTTTTGAATACTAATATTTTAAAAAAGATTATTTCGTTTCAATAAAACATTTATATAACATAAACGATGTTAAACTTGAAATGATAAAACATAAAAATATCCCTGAAAACGCTGCAGAAATGAAAAAACTGTTACGAACAAGGTATTGAATAATTAATTTAAATGCTATAATGTGAGAAACAATTTAGTAGACAAAAGATACCAAATCAAATATTTTTAAATATAAAAACAGTCATAAAATTTAAAAATAAATGGATTTTAATAGTCAAATTTACATATTAAATAATTCCAGACTATAGAAAAGAGAACACTTATACTTATTCTTCAACCGAAAAATGTAAATTATATTTATTCAATTATCAAAATTTATTATCATTTTAGATTTTTGATGATATTTCCAATGTGATATGATGATTTTGCATATAGATTGGAAAGCATAGTATAATAAATAATATTTAAACTTTTTTTATTTAATTGATTTTTATCTTGTTGAATTTTTTTTAAAAAATGATACTTTCAAAAGTATTTGATAACATTTCTTTTTTTCAAAATTGTAAAAATAACTCTTTATTACATAAGTAGCATCAAATATAGCGTAAGACTTTTATAAATACAGATTTTAATTATTATTAGGAAAATTTTGGAGGAAAGTATAGGAATTAAATGCATTAGTTTTTCAAGTTTATATATTATATCAAGCTTTTCTAAAAATAACAAAAAGCTACATCCATCTATCAACTCTATTGGATTTATGTATAAAAGTTGGCAAATTTTTTAAACTAGCCTTTTAATTTAACTAAATAATTTCTAAAAAAACGTGATTACATATAAATATATTGGAATATAAATATTCTGAAAATGACTGAATGGAATCAATAAAAAGTTAATTAAATTCATTTTGCTTCAATAATTATTGTAATTTAAATTAGATCTTTATGACGGACATGAATCATTTTATTGAATTTCAAATCAAATATTAAATTAAAATTCTGATTGAGTTACTATCTACTTGATATTGTAAAATAGTTTTTGATAAAAAAAAGTTAATTGAAAAACGATTATACAATGTGGGCCGATAGAAATTAGATTTCTCATGCGGGTTATACATCGTTTTAGATATTATACATAGTTTTTAAAATTTTTAAAAACCCCCTTACATGAATCGTTAATCAACAAATAAGTTACGATGTCGGAAAATATTTACACAGAGATAAATTCAAGAAGCTCTCATTCTTTTAAAAGTTTGTTGATAGAATTTTTTTTAACAATTATGACGTAAACATTTTTTTTGGCTTAATGTAATCTGATGAATAATTATATGTTTGTCCAATCTGTAACGATGACACTAAACTAAATGATGTAAAAAGAAAAATATTACAAGATGGCTTTCATTGTTCCTGCAAATTTCCATGTAACTTCTCATGTACCTACGAAAAAATAGTTTTTTCGAATGATCAAGCATAGAAATAAATAATATTTTTATGATTGTGTATAAACACATGAAAAAAAATAATTTCCTATACATATCTTATGAGCTTCATGATAAAAGAAAAAACATCTCTGAATTTGTCGTTCTCGTAAGAAAAGCCAAGTGTGATTATAAAGTAGTTAAAAGGGACAAGCTCGGAAGTTTGAACTCTGATGGCACGAGTAAAATAGTTGAAAAAGATGAAAGCCTATTTTTTAAATGATAAATATAATGGTGGTCGTATGACTGAGAGACAATTGTAAGTAAGTGGCATAAAAAGAGGAAAAAAAGGCATTTATCTTCCAAGTATCCAATAGAAATGCTGAAACCATAAGGACCATCATTTTTAATAATATACATTCCAGTACTACTATTATCACTAAAAAATGGAATGCCTATTTAGCTGCACTCAGGGATGGTGAATAAGTTGTTCATTTGCGTCTCAAACATTCTTTAAATTTTGTAGACTCTGATAATCCCACAGTTCATACTCAATCGATTAAACATCTATGGAGATATTTAAAAAACCTACTGAGAGAACGTAAAGGAATATTCTAGGCACAATATTCAGAATATTTCATTCAATTCCTATGAAAATACAAAACAAAAAGAACAAAACGGTTTAATCTTATGCTATCTTATTTAAAAATACAATGATTTTTATAATTTTTTAGTGTTATTTTTTTCCAAATCAAAGTATAAATCCCATGCGTCGTTAGGATATTTCATTGAATATTTTTAAATTCTTCTTAAAACAATTTAACTATACCCATACTAAATGGAATAGTTTTATAATTTACTTGTATATTTATCTGACTTAATTATTTCTCCTATTACTAGTCATCAAATTTGATTTTTAATCTGTCCATAGTTAATGTCTTTTGCATTTTTTAAATTTTAAGCTTATAATGTGAAAAATCATTGCAGAAGCTTCTATTCTACTTCACAGTAAAAGACCAAAAATATGGTCACTAAATTTAAAGATAACCTTGTAATATAGGAAGTCTAACAAATTAACAATAAAACTGATAGCTATCAGTCAATGTAACATAGAACAGGATTTTGTTGATTTAACTATATCAAAACACTAAAAGATAATGTATGAATGGGTAATCTTATCAGTAGGAAAAATGATAATCCTTACAAATTTAAAGTCCAAAGGTGGTAAAATAAAGAAAAACTGTACAAGACAATTTCAGGACCCGATAAAAATTAAAAAAAAACATAAAAATGGGTCTAAAAAGTTCAAAAAGAATAATAGAAAGCGAGATAATATTTTATGATTAGTAAATCACAAGTTCAATAATTTAAGAGGCTATATATATGTCATATTTTGATTAATCTCCAAGTACAAAACTTTTTTCTTGCTCGGTCGAAATTAATAAAAAATGAGGTTATGTGCGATAAATCCAGATCAAATCGCTAAATGGGCTATGTAAATAGATGCTCTTCTATTGATGGATATGTGTGATAATATATAGCTCAATATTTTTCCCAGAGAAGAGTAAGGTTTGCTAGCTTTTTTGAATCATCAAAGTTATCGATGAATATAATATTTCATCAAAAATTGTAAGTATGTTATGTGAAACAAAAACGGAGATGATTATCTAGGAGGTAATTAAAACTAGTGGGATGATTCGAGGTTTCAATGAAAACAGTCTAATAAAGATTTTTGAAATCGACGAAGATTACTTTTTAAATCTAAGTATAATAGAGGTCGGTTTACGGAAGCATCGCTATACATGAGCCATCCAAAAGAACATTTCTATTACCAGTCTTAAACATAAACAAACAATTATACAAGTTATTGTAAAAAATATACTACCAAGTACTAGTATAGTAACTGATTTATGAGGGCGTTTGGTGCTGCTGTAAGACAATTTGGTGGATATGAACACAAAACAGTAAATCATGCAGTCAATTTTGTAGACATAAATAACATTCTAGTATATACTCAGCATATTGAAGGATTTCGGTCTTTTTCTGCAATTTTTCTGCCTAGTAAACATGGAATAAACTACAATGCTCACTTTGAGTACCTAAAGCAATTTTAATGGGAGTTTAAAATTGAAAAAAACAGAAGTTTTACGGAATTTCTATAATTAATAAAATTTTTTTAGTGTGCTTCTTTTATCTTTTATGTTTAATTTTTATCATGGGTGGAATTCTCATGTACCAGAAAAACTAATATACTACGTTCATTGGTTCGACGTAATATAAAGTATAATTAACAACTAAAAAATAAAAAAAGTGTGAATGGACAGAAGATTAGTTTAAAGGCTTACATTGCAGTCAAGATCTACATAAAAATTTTCTAATGAGACATATGTACAATCATATAATTTAAAGATGAAAATCTATTAATGATAGACACACTAGGGAATTCTTTAAAAGATTTTATTTATTACATTACAAGAAAGTCAAGTTTAAGACAGATACTAAGTAATAGCATTATCATATAAGACAATGTATCATAGTTTCAACTTTATTGTAGTTATATTTAGGTGGAAATGTAAACGGTCAATATTTTTGTCAACGTATTTTTAGATGTGATCGACTTAATTAAAGTATTGCAGCAAGACAAAGATTCTTCTTACACAGCCAAAAATATAGTCAAGTTTATTAATTGCGAGCATTATAACTAAATTAAGGTAGAATTATGTTCACCAAATATCTCAGTAGATTATAGCATCAGAAAATTTTTTATAAATAAATAGATGGAACATGATTTCTGAATAATTAAATATCATGCAAAAACTCTATGAAAAATTAAATTCAATTATATTTTGAAATAAATTATATATTATAAGATTTTACACTAGGATTAAGCAACCTGTAGAATTAGTTCAATATTATGTATACTCAATTAAAATATTACTAATCAGTAGGGCGTCCAAAAATTGTATTTATATTTTACTACGTTTTCTTTAAATAAATCATTTCAGTTGATTCCTCTGTTTTCTTATTCTCCGTGCTATCCTCCTCAATGTTTTTTTCTACCAGTTTTACATCAAAATCTGCTACTTTACTATTGTAATACATAGAAAAATAATTAAAAATATTATTTCCGTAAAAGTATCGTTCTTTTGCCAGTAGTTTCTTTAACATCGAAAAGCATCTTGCAACTACTAAAAATGTTGATGGGCAATCGTTCAAAAGAACATACTTCGATGGCGAGTATTTTTTTTCTTTTAGATCCAAAGTTGCGATTTTTAAAATGTTGTTCACTTCTAATTTTTCTTTAATATATAAATTATCATCGGCTTTATCACTTGTAAAATTCAATGTTGAAATTATTTTATACCCAGTCATGATATTATATTTAGATCCTTTAAAATTATCTGAAATTTTAATTAAATAACAATAAAAACATCCGATTTCAAACAGATCTTTGACAATATTTGATTGTAAAACAGCATTCTTTGCATTTGAAAATATAATTCCATTATCTTCAAGACCCAGAACTATCTCTTTTATAGTCGGAAAATTATCAGCATAAGATTAACGGCCTTCAACCAGCTAGACCAACGTGCAATTATTACATTAGGCTGCATTCCTATTTCTTTAAATATTATTAAAATTGTAAGATTCTTTTAAGTAATTGCCTTGATAGAAGCAATTAAAAAATCCACCCCTTGAAACGATTCTCTTGTTATCATGACTACTTTATGCAACAAATGAGCAAAGCATAAAACACGTACCAGATACGGTATTTTTTTCTTCATCTCTTCACCAACTTTCACCATGTTGCGAGCTGCGTCCGATACGATTAGGGCCAAACTTGTTCTTTTAACGTTTATTTTTTCAAGTGCATCATAAACTAATTGTTCTATGATAATTGAATTTGGATTTGTACTAAGCTCAATAAAATAAAAAAAAATTTATTTGGAGTTTCTAGTCTCCCAGCAAGTACGTTTACATACATTTTTCTTTTTATTTCTGTTTCGTCTATAACCAAAAAAATATCACCATATTCAAATTAATTTATCAATTCTAATTTATGTTTAGAAGCAAGATCAACAACATGATAGTATACGGTAGAAACTGGTATAATTGGTCCATTTAATTCAGATATAAACTTTTGAAAGCTATCGTTTCGTAATTTATGGAGCGGAATGTCTGTTTCCACTAATAGTTGTATTAATTTTTTTTTATCGCTTTTAGTAGGGAAAAAGATTTGTGGATAGTTAGATTTTTTGGAGTTAATATGTTTGTTTGTCGCCCTATGTGAATCCACATTAGACTTTCTTGTTGAGTCGACTACCCATGAAAATCTTTTGCTAAACAACTCTCCCTTTGGGGTTTGTATAAATTTATTTTTATAAAATTGTACATATTTTGTTACTTGAATGTATCTTTCTTCCTTTTTTCGTCCCATATGAAGGGTAAAAAAAATGCAATTTTATTGCATTTAAATCATTAAAATTGTGAAAATTGCATTTTAGATACCTAATAATCAGTAAATACATTAGAATTAAGATTTTAAGTTTTCAAAACTATCAAAAATATACACGCAAAGTAATTTATTAGATTTAAAAATACTTTTTTTAGAATACACATATTCTAAAGATCATTTTAATTTAATAATTTAATAAAACTTCCTGCATTTAAAATAAAATTGAAATTTATAAAATAGATTAATTTGAAAGTTAAGAAACGACTTTATTAGGAATTTAAAGGTTTAATTTTATAGATTAAATTCGATTGACTACATTTACAAAATTTTGATTCATTAAAAAACGTCGATAAAAGGTAACCAATTTTATGACATAAGATCATGAGGTATGAATCTAAATTTACACGATTTGTCAAACAATTATTTAGAAAAGCTTTGAGAAGACCTAAAAATATAATTGAAATACATTAAAAAAACAAATTATAGAATTTTGTTTAATTTTTATAAGGTCCCTATATTTAATAATTTTTTTGTTTTTGATTTTTTTTATCAACAAATAGGACAATAGTAATTTATTATATTTTTAAATTACAAAAATTCTTAATTTTCGATCTAATTTATAACTAACTCAAACTAATTATGTTGTAACATTTTCCAAAGACTATAAAATGTATCATATTTTATGTAAACTTTAAAATAAAAATTTTCTAATAATATCACAAAAATTTTCCCAATTCATCAGTGTTAACAATTTTAAATAAAAATTTAAGACTGCATAAAGCTTTATATACATTTCTATCATTCATTTTTGTATTTTCTAATAAATCATTAGTATATACTCATTAAAAGTCGGTATATATTATATTCGGGATATATTTTAAAAGATTACATAACATAGAAATTAAAAACTGAATTATTTACAAACTCAATAATATTAAAATAATTTTTTTACTATCAAAGTTTATATTCTATAAAATTATTTCTAGAAAAAGCAATTAATACACAAGATTGTTGAACATTACTGAAAAGAAAAATACCAAATTTTTATCATAACATACCTACTAATATTCTATATCAGAGGTGTCCAAACTTTTTGATTCGCGGGCCATTTCGGCGATTTAATTCGTCAGTGGGGGCCAAGCATTGTACATATTTAAGTTAAAAAAAATTTTAAGAAAGGTAGCTTGAATTTTTTTATAGTAAATTACGGCTCCAAAAATGATATATAAACGTTTATTAAATATACAATAAAAAAAATTCAGGTTACCTTTAATGGGAATGGTGTAACTGGGATTTTTCTCGGAGAGATTCTTCAAAGTTCGGATTTAGATCTGAAACGCCAATAATTAGCAATGATTGCAAATGTTCATCCGATAAATTTGTCCTATACTTGGATTTGAGATATTACATCCTAGAAAATGTTTGTTCGCACACGTATGTAGTGCCATAAAAAGAAATATATTTACTAGCCAATTGCTTTAAATTAGGAAACTTTATGCGTCCAAAAATTTCTAAAACTCAATCAGATTTCCTTCCTTATATTTGCTCTTGATTTGATCGCTAGCTTGAAGATCAATTATTTCCATTTGAAACTGGCTTGAAACATCATTAATTTTGCATTCATATGGATTTTGAAAGAGACTAATTTCCATTGAGTTGATGTCAAGATCAGAAAAACGGGTTTGAAATTGAAGTTTC
>CAKKLC010001065.1:8949-31919 GCA_918559645.1 Ceratonova shasta | reverse complement strand
TCTTGAAGTTATATACTATTAAAATATTAATTTTATCCACAAAACCGAATTAATACATGCCTATTTGACTATATTCTTTGTCATCTTGAAGTCATATACTATTAAAATATTAATTTTATCCACAAAACCTAATTAATACTTGCCTATTTGACTATATTCTTTGTTATCTTGAAGTTATATACTATTAAAATATTAATTTTATCCACAAAACCGAATTAATACATGCCTATTTGACTATATTCTTTGTCATCTTGAAGTTATATACTATTAAAATATTAATTTTATCAACAAAACCAAATTAATACATTTCTATTCGACTATATTCTTTGTCATATTGAAGTTATATACTATTAAAATATTCATTTTATGCATTTATCCACAAAACCTAATTAATAATTGCCTATTTAACTATATTCTTTGTCATCTTGAAGTTATATACTATTAAAATATTAATTTTATCCTCAAAACCGAATTAACACATGCCTATTTGACTATATTCTTTGTTATCTTAAAGCTATATACCATAAATATATTCATTTTATCCACAAAACCTAATTAATGCCTGCATATTTGACTATATTCTTTGTAATCTTGAAGTCATATACTATTCAAATATTAGTTTAATGTATTTATACACAAAACCGAATAAATACATGCCTATTTTACTATATTATTTGCCATCTTAAAGTTATATGCTATGAAAATATTAATTTTATCCACAAAACCTAATGATTGCCTGCCTATTTGACTATATTCTTTGTCATCTTGAAGTTATATACTATTAAATTATTATTTAAATGTATTTATTCACAAAACCTTATTAATACTTGCCTATTTGACTATATTCTTTGTCATCTTGAAGTTATATAGTATTAAAATATTTATTTTATGCATTTATCTAGAAACCGAATTAATACATGTCTATTTGACTAAATTCTTTGTCATATTGAAGTCATATACTATTCAAATATTATTTAAATGTATTTATCCACAAAACCGAATTAAAACATGCATATTTGACTATATTCTTTGTCATCTTGAAGTTATATACTATTAAAATATTAATTTTATTCTATTAACTAAAAAAATTTATTTTTATTTTAATCATTAATTATTTTTCGAAAAATGAACTAACAAGATAACTTTTTTTACTATCCTTTGTCAAAATATTACAGTTGCATATTTATAATAAAATTTAAATTTTTTTAGATTGTTTGTAAAATGACAAATATTTTTTATCAACCATAATGTAACTTATCAAATTTTTTAAATTATATTCAATTCCATGAGTAAAATAAAATAAAACAAATATCCCAATGTTTATTGTTAAATTTAAATTTTTAAAATTTTTTAAGAATTGATACATTTCAGAACTAAATTTTATAATAACTTCATAAAGACAATTTTTAAAAAATCTCTTTACCTCTAGAATATTATTTACTGGTATTTTACATTTGAGGAACATATTACTTTATCTTTAATAACTAGTGTTCAAATATATATATCAACTATTTTTCATATACCGCAAAGCATACATTTGCCTACAGGCCAATTTGCGCTATTTCGACAATGACAAAAAGCGCAAAATCTATAAGTTCAGAGAAAGGGTCCTTTTTAGAAATAAAATCTTTTACCTTTTATGGCGGAATTTGATATTATTAAAGATCATAGAGGAAACGATCAACTCATTTGTGAAGATTTTATATGTAACAAAGATAAAAATTCCGATGCTTGTATACTTTGGAGATGTTGTAAGCGATGTTGAAGAGATTTTTGGTTACTGATGACGATGGGAATGTATTACAAAATGTAATGTATTTCCATCTACCAGTCCTGGACAAGCATAGTCGTCATAAGAGTTATGAGCTATATTAGTTATTAAGCTCTTACAACTTCTGAAACGGCCTTCGACATTGTAGCACCGCAAGTTAGTATGTTAACTGGAACCGATGTTGATGGTGAGTCCCATCAATAAAAAATAATTTGGATTCGATTAGGAAAGTACGTAACAAGATTATGGAGTATTCAACAGGGGTCATTATTGATATTCCAAAAACTTTGAAAAGGAACAGCAAAGGAGACCTTTCTTGGAGATATGATAGCGGTTTTCAAGACAAATACCACATCATAATATTTATATCAGAGAACAAACTTGGCTGTCTATCTCAAGTTGATAAAGTGAATATAGATGGGACTTTCAAATCGTGTTCACAAGGTGTCTATCAGTTTGTTGTAGTTCATGATTTTACTTTCAAAAAAAACTTTTCTTCATGTACCTACTACTTAGTAATTAGTTTAAAAGTTCTTATGTACGGGCTTTTAGAAAATGCAAGGAGTTGGGGAGTTAAACGTTCAATATATCATTACTGACTTTGAGCGTGATTAAATTAACGCCATTAGGGTAATATTCAGTAAATAAAAGCTTTTTAGCTGCTTTAAATAACTTAGGAAAGGCTGCTTGGAGGCGCGTTGAAGCATTATGAGAAATCTCTCTATAAAAAACAATGCCTACTACAAAATAAATTTAAAAATGACATTTTGGTTTCAATCGTTCCTCCACATTCTGTTTTTTGATTATTAACTAGAAATTAAGTTGTCGTAACAGTTAAATAGTGAGATTATATTAGACAACTTTCTTGGTTATTTCGACAAAAAAATATTTAGTAATTTTTGGCAGAGAATCGATGCCGGAGACAAAACCCATATTCAGCATCAAAATGTAATGCTTGTATGAGAATTCTAAAAAGAGTGTAGAGAACATTAAACAATGATGAAAGTTAGAATAGAACTTTTAACCTAATGATTAACAATTATTATCGCAATATTGCTCGTTTTATCATTTGTGTTCTTCAAATGGAAGATTTAGATCTTTTTATGACCTGTAACACTATCTTAAATGCATATTTTAATGTATCTTGTACTTAAAAAGAATCCAATTAATATAATTTTATTAGAAACAAAAGATTTCTTACATCACTTGAGTACCTTGAGGCAATTATAAGTATCTACTAATTAAAATTTTAAAAGGAAGAAAAAAAAATAATTTAACAATCATCATTGCTTTTAATTATTAAATTATAGTTTTAAAAATGTTACCTCCCTTTTTTGTACTTGCGCTTTTTGTCTGTGTTGAAAAAAGCGCAAATTCATTTATAGGCGGTTTTTACACTGATCCGTTATTTTATATCTGAAGGGCATTAATTTATCTTTAACAACTAGTATTCATATATATATAAACTGTGTTCCTTATACATAAATTTTATATTAGTTTAAATATTTTTTTCTTTTCTAATAGCATCTAAAACATTTAAAATTTTGCAGGATTATTCAAATTAAGGAAATTAAAATATGTAGTTGGATAGAAATTCAACTCTAATGATATTTTTTTTATTTCTATTGAATTTTTTTTGAATCATTATTTTAAAAATATACATAAATTGATTCATAGATTTTTATGGATAATAGGATATAATTTGCTAGTGAATAAGAAATAACCTTGAAAATTCTGGAAACTTCTAATAAGGGCCATAAATTAGTCTCATCTTAATAATCAAATAAGAATTTAGTGCTTTCAATTCTTTGAAATGAAATATATTCCTCAGATAATTTTTAGATTTGAAAATTTAAAATGAACTTAGTTAATATTAAGATTTTTTTAATTAAATCAATGAAATAAACAATTTACTGTATTTAACTTTACTCAAAGTAAAAATATTGTTTTTGTTGTTGATTTGATTTAGATATCCAAATAAAAATATAAATTGTTAAAAGTTTCTATATTTTTATTTTTTTGTAGTCTAATTATCATAATTTTTAATTTTCTATCTTAATAATTTATCGTTTGTGATGTTAAAAGTTAAGCTATGAACAATTTTTACATTTTTAAACAAAAAGTTTAATTTTAATTGAATTTATGATTTTTATAAATATTAGGCACCGCTAGTATATTTGAACAGCTAAATTATAATTTTAAAATCTACAAAATTTTATTTTTAAAAAAAAATAGTATTACATTATAACCTTTTTTTATTTATTTAATGTTTAAATCCTTAATCACGTAAAAAATTTTTGCATCTAATCGGTTTTTTTTCTTTCGGGGAGAAAAAAAGCGAGTGCAGTATTTTTTTAATCTTAAAAATCTCGCGATTTTACATTAAAGATTTAGAACCAAATTTTTATAGGTGACATTAATGGTTGCATTGATTACCTGAGAGTGAAAGGTATTCTTGCTACAACTACACCATGCACTTCTTGTAATGTTTTGATGAATTCTTTTACGTATACACGTAACAAAGACAGAACAGCTTTCAGTTGTATTAATAAAAAAATGTTCTAATTATAAAAAATACAAAAATATTAGAATATATTCAATTTTTAAAAATTATTCATACAATTTGCCAATAGGCTTAAAATTCCTATTCAAATGGAGTTAAATCTTAAAAATATAGATAAAATAGCTGAAACTGGTATTGATAATGAGCCACTTATAGAAATTCTTTACGACATAAGAGAAAAATGCGCAAATTATAATGCAAGAAATCCACTTTTACTTGGTGATAATGGCATTATAGTTCAAATTGATGAGAATATGATTATACATAAGCCTTAAAATCATAGAGGTCGAGCTATTGAACATAAAATTCGGATTTTTAGCTTAGCTGATACGTCTTTTACTCCCACTACAGTTTATGTTAAGTACTTAGAGATAGATCAGGTTCAACTTTAATACCAATTGTGAAAAAAAAATGCCGTGAAGGAACAATAATTTACCTAGACCAGTGGATAGCATATACTCGATTAAATATAAATGGTTTTGAGCACCACACCGTTAACCATTCGTTACATTTTGTTGATCCACCAACATCTGTTCATACCCAAGCTATCGAAAGATATTGGAATAAAGTAAAAAGCTGAATTTAAATTAAAAATTATGTAAGAGGTGATAAAATTAAACTTTATCTTAAGGAGTGGAGATTCAACCATTAACAAAAAGATTTGAATATGTTACTTATTTTAATTAAAATTTAGTTTTTTTTTATTTTTTTATACTTTATATCTTGGGAAAAAAATTGATTAGGTCCAGATTTTTTTGGTTTCTGGCTTTGTGTTTATAAATATCTAATTCGGTTTACAACTTACACGATAATTTTTTTTAATTATTAGTTTCAATTTGAGTATTATTTATTTTACTTTAGAATTAATACAGGTTTCTTTCATAATAGAAAAAATAAATCATTTATTATTCGCCAATTTTAATATAATTTAACTTAAACCAACCCAACACTTTATTTTGATTTTACTGTGAGCTTATAGCTTTTGATTTATAATTCGCTGGCAAGAAAGTATTTTTAAAGTTCCATGACATTTTTGTTGAAAACCGTGACATACTTGAAATTATCATTAAAATAGAAAAAAATGTCAAAATTACACCTTGATTAGTTTTATTATTAAAATTTTCATATTACAAAACTTTCTAATCATATATTTCTACTTGAGTGCATCTTATCGAGGAAAACATAATACTTTTTAATCATTTCGTAGAATTGATTTGCAATTAAATTCCGCATTAAATTGTATAGTAAGTAAGGAATCGAGAGTTTCTATTTCCAATCTGCTTTTCTGATCACTCGATATTTGTTTTTCTTACGAATAAGTCGCTCAACCTCTATTGAAGTACCTGTTAGGGAAAACGCAAACTCAACAAAATTTTCTAAATTGACTAGTTAAGTAACATTTTGTCTAAAATCCGTGAAGATTTGCCATCATACTTCATCAAGAGCAAGCTTGCTGATATTCCAGACGTTCAAATTAGATTCGAAAAAGCTTTTAATCAATTGAACTTTATCAAACAATAAGTCTCGCTCATCTTTGATTGAATTTTGCTTCCATATCTTTCTTCGCATATTTAAAAGTTTTTTTGACACCATTCCAAGCTGAATACTTTCTCAAAATAATCCATAAAAATACTTCAGATCCATTAAATGATTTTTCCCATAAATCAATATATTCTTTTGTTGTCGAATAAAAATCTGTCTTCGTCCTTGATGATTCCTTGAGTTCGTTTGTCAAACTTTTCATACTCAGATTGCACAACAGTTGACAAATAAGTACAATTCATACGATTAATAAGTTTGAATTTCAAGGTTGCAAGCTAATTGAAAGCTAAAATAAAAAGTAGATGATGATGCTGCAATAAGCTTGACGGAGTCACTAATGTTCTTGAGCTGATTGACACTAAAAAGAACCCAAAACTTTACTTGAGCTTTGTTGAAAAAAGAACGAAACACTAGAGCACATTTTTCTAAGCCTAGAAAATATTTTTTTAAGGGTTCAAACATTTCTATAATTCTTTTGACTGCAGGCTCGAGAGTAAGCAATCTAGTTCTAGTGTGGCTTTTTGTTGAAATGAAGACCTGATGAATGTTTTGGCATAGGTTCTTAAGCTGTTTAGTAAGAACAGTAAAAATACAGAAATACTTATGAATTTTAACAACTATGGCTTCAATGTTTTCAGCAATAATTTCACATCCAGCTCCAGAAGCGTTGTGCGCTATTTATGCAATACATCTATTGCTAATTATTTTTTCATTCAATTCTCTTTGAAGTTTTCTCCAAAAATTTTTCCCTCAATCCCTCTCAACGCCTCCAAAGTTCAGGTTGGTGTTATCAGCAACGTATGCAACAACTTTATCTAACAAATTTCCTCTCTTATCACTTTGACAATTTCTTTGAAGATTGTTTATGATTGCTTATTAGGATATGATACAGTAGCCGATTTGTTGTTGACAACACCTTTGGTTGGATCAAAATATCGTAAGACGATAGGCAGCATTTTTATGTTTCCATGGTTTGGTGTGTCGGTAATAAGAGAGACAACATTTGCCTTGCTTAATGCTTCTTTTATTAGCTTGTCAATGAATGGAGTCAATACTTTGGAGATTAATTTTGCAGTCTTTGTGTTTCCAAGTGAAAACTTTAGATCATAGAGTCCTCTGATAAGAGACCCAGTACAGGCATTTAAACAAAATGAATCATTGTTTTTTGCAGTGTGAAATGCAAAAACGGCTTCTTTTCCAGCTATTTTCTGCTCCTCATTCGTTGCTGTCAATTTCTGAAAATAATCGCCTGTTGTCTTGCTTGATGACCCAACTTTTACACCTGATGTATAACAATCTTAATTGATGTGATCCAGAATATCTCGACAAACACCAAGAACGATAAGAAATCGACTTGAACAGATTGTACCAAGCGCCCGTGAATTATCATCATGAACTTTTCGTATAAATCTAAACTCGCTAGAGTATTTATCATTCCATGAGATTTTTCAATATTTACTTGCTGATGACATTTTTAATATAAAAGTACTAATTCTATAACAAAAATCAAGCAATTATTAAATTCATACTAAAAAGTATTTTACAACTTAAAAAAATGGCTTTGTTTATTTTCTAAGAATAGATATTGATTTTAAACAAATTTTTAGAAATTTTACAATATAAAAATGACCTAGCTGCGAATGACCTTTTAAATTTTTTCCTTACCAATATATGCAAAGCTTAAAAACGAATAATTTTCTTTGAACCGCGACATATTATAGCCAAAACAAGATTCCGGTACAGACGTGCTAATCCGGCACTTTCCCACCGATGATTCCGCGCAAATGGCCAGCCTATTTATAATTTAAGAATTTTAAACTTGGATTTATTATATAACTAAATTATAAACTTAATGTAGTCAAAAATTTTTCTTTTTGGTTAGATGTTTCAGAATAACTTTGGTTTTTACTTCAGAGAATATTTTCTTTAATTGAAAGAATATTTTAATTAATTATAATGTTATCTTGCGTAAAATTAACTTTCCTAGTATTTTCAGAATATTTATTGTTTCTTGGTAAATTTTTGAAACAATCATAACTTAAAACTTACAGTGATTCACTTTTTGACTTTGCAAAATCTTATTAAATACATTTACTCCCCCTTTTTGAATGGTTTTGAACTATTATTATTTAAAAAATCATTAATTCCAATAGAATAGTTGGAAAAGTAATTATTTTTAATTACATTTTTTAAAGAATACATAAAAAATGAAATTAAAACTTTTATTTATATACCAAGTTTATGTAAATATACTCATACTCTATGTTATATACAATATATTTAAAAGGATTCTTTTACAACCAAACCAACTGATTAACGTAGTTTCTAATAAGAAATTCTTAAATAAAAATATGCTATAAATAAAAATTTATTATATAATTTTTTATTACATAATCAATATTAATTGAAGTAGACTAAAACAACACTTGTAAAACATAGAAACCATTAATTTAAGGTGTATAGGAGCAAAAAATTATAATAAAAATGTACCTTGATTTTAAAAAATTAAAAATTTTAACAGAGTATGGAACAGCTGTTTTGAATGTAAATTTTTAGTTCATAATCTATAAATGAAATATAGTTAAAACTTATAATTTATAATTATTAAAAACAAAATTAGTCTTTTTTAACATTTTTTAGTTTTCTAATAAAACTCTTACCCAATTAATTTAGTTTTTCATAACCAATAAAAATTACTCTACTTAAAATGATTATTATTATTTCATAATTATAGTCTTAAATTATTTAAATTTTTTTCCATAATATACATCATTAATCATAAAAGTCAAATTTTTAAAAATTCTTTCTTATATAGTAATTATTCATTTTCATTGCATATTTGCATATTTTAGAAAGGTAAGAACTTTGTTTTATAATTAAACTAATTAAAGTTTTGATACTTTTTTTCAACAAATTATACTGAAAAAATATAACCAATGATTAAAAATTCACTTTATCTAAAAAATTTGAATCAGTGATTTTTTGACTGAATTTTGTTGGCTTTGGAATAACAAGTTTGATCTACTAAAAAACCTGTTTCTTTTAATTTAATTTTTAATTTTATCGATGTTTTTTTGGTATTTAATTTTCACTGATCCAAAAATGTTTAATTTGAACAGTTATTGCAAGGGTTTAAACCCAATATTCCATCGTATTCTTTTATCTTTGTAAAAAAATGAATTAAAAAAACTTCTGATCATCATATATTTGTTTAAAAGATCGAAAAAAATCTTTTAATGTAAATATTTATCTTTATTTCTTGCAAAAACTGTTTAAGTATTTGAGCATGAAACTGAATGTGTCTAAAATCAATCAAATAGATTTTTCTTATATATTTATATATATATCTACAAAATAACTCAAAAACTTGATAATCCAAAAATAATTATTAATCATGACGAAGTTTAAAATTTCTAATTTCTTCTCCTTCATTAGTAATAATGTGCATAAATATATTATCACCAGTATAAATGTCTCTTTCAGACGCTGCATTAAATGCACTACAAATTATTTCAACTGCTTCTTCAAGAGATGGTAATTGTGGTATATTATTAGGGTCCTTTTTGTGATTTTTCTTTCCAATCTTTTAACTTAAATAATATATACCATATTATCTAAAAATGGTTGAATCATTGATGATGCTGAACCACAAGCTTTATAATTTTCTCTTTCATATGAACCTACTGGATCGTAACTATAAATGCAACCGTTTCCTTAATATTTTATTCTAAATCTACCATTTTCATCGATGCCACCAACTATATTATATACATAATATGGAAAAAATCGTCTATAATATAAAGTAGTTGAAAGTTTCTGAACAAATGATTTGACTTTCATTGGTCTTTTTAGTTCTAATTCATAATTCTATATCATTATTCTTTTTATTACCTCAACTTGACTTTTTATGTATTTCATCAAAGTTAATACATCACCATGAAATCCACATGCTCCAACAATAACTTTATCCGTTATTTTGTAAACTTTAGGACACTTTCTTGTATGGATCATATACCCTTCACTCATTCTAGTGTCTGAAGCTATTATGGAGTATCCTGGACCTGCAACACCAACAACAGAACTAAAAATTACAATCTAATTATACCCTCCATTCATAGTATAAGGATTGAATCCCTCACCTTTTGTTATAGGTTTACTTTCATACATCTCCATTTATACTATTTGCGCTTGCGTTCAAATATAAAATGGAATTAAGTCAATTTTGTAAATAAGGGCGCAGCAACCTATAAACTATTTTTGAAGTCATTAAATATAGATATTTTTATTAAATTATTTTTATTAAAATCTTAGGAATATCTATTTTTTAATTATAATTAGGCCCCGGATTTTTCTGGTTAAACCCGAAATACCCCGATTATCTCCCACCTAGAGTATGAAGAATGTTAGGGTTATATCTTTATATTTGGATATTTGTTTTATTTCCATAATTAATTTGTATCGCATATTTAAAGGGGAGATCAAAGAAAGATTATAAAATGTGGCTAGCAGAGAATCCTGATTTCAGGGAAGTAAAAACATCCGATAATATCATAGATGAAAGTCTTATTACATGTTAATCTTGTTTTATGACGGTTTCATTACTCTCTGCAAAAAAGCCGTATGATAGAATAAGAGACCAATTGGAAAGTGAAAGACAGAAGATTAAAGATAGTTGCTTTTATGACAAAAGGAAGACAAATAACTCTACACGAGATATAAGCTATTTATAAAAAAGAATGAAAAGCTCAAAGGTGGTGCATATTTTAAAATTAGTTAAAGCAATAATTGAAGATGTTCTTAGTTTAAGAGTTGTTGATAATGCTATAGATCAGTATATTAGAAAGTATTGTTCTAAACTCAAAACATTACCAAATGGGGAAAAATAGCTAGAAATCATCTTCCATTCGTATACAACCATCATTTCAAGAAATTAAGAATTAGATAATAGATTCAAAAATAAATATCATTGTGGATGAATCAAACGATTTTCTCGGCAGACCTAAAATAAAAACATTAATTAGATTTAATAATGAGGTAACTGGAAGTAAGTCTACTTTTATTGTGGATTTTTATACAGTTGAAAGAGTAACTGTGAAGTAATAATTAATACTTAAGAAAAGTTGGCGTGATGTGTTATCTATAGCGTCTGATAGTGCAGAATATATGAGAAAAGCAAAGAGAATAATTTTTAGAAACATCGAAATCAAAAGATATGATATAGCAGATGTATTACATCTTATCCATATTGCAATAACGAAAGGTCTTGATTCTCATTTAATGTGCCCTTTAAAATCTCTTATTATAAAAATTGGAGCATTATTTAAATATACCCTAAACAATATAAAAAATATAATAACATCTGTGATAAAAGAAAAATAACTTGTAATAAAGTATCTACTGTTATTTTGATTAGATGGTCTAGTTTTGTTGATTGCTTAAAAGATGTCATTACGTTATGGAATGTTTTAGTTGAATTATTTTGTCTTGTGATAAAAATGACGGGGTTACAAATATTAACTAAGCCTTTATTTTAGAGGTGCAGAAATTAGATTAAATTTATATGTCTTAGCTTTATTTCTAAGGAAAAATAATACACGCTAATGGATATTCAACAAATGCTCAAAAAAAAATAAAAGTTTATTATTACCATTAGGTCGTATATTTAATAATATCTTAGAAAGAATTTTTAAATAAATATGGGATGCTATTCAAAGTGGAAGGTGTAGAACCGCTCTTAACATGATTTTTGGTCAAGAAAATATTTTATATATGATAAAAACATTATTTTCTGGTATTAAAATTAAAAGAATTTAAACTATAGAACGAAATATAAACCAAGATACGGTTGAATTTGGAATATTATTTATGTTTTGAATCCATTTATTAAGAATTACAAAGAAATAGATATTAAAACATAGTTAAATAATAGTATTTTTATATCAGCGAAGAATGGATGCATGAATATAATATAATGAGGATTCTGGTAAGAACCGGATTGATAATATTTGACTATTGCAATGACCAAATTAAAAATTTACCACAGTTATCGTAATTTGCACTTAGTGTTTTGATTATGGTATGGGAAAGTTTTGATGTTTATAGATCTTTTAGTTCTTAAAGACAAATGCAAACACCTCAAAGAACAAGTTTAAGTCCTAAAAAAATTTAAAAATGCAACTTATAATTTACATTAATAATAAATTAAATTAATTATATTTTTTAACCCGATTTTCACTTGTATTATTAAATTTTCAAAAAAAAAATAACCCCGAAAAATCCGGGGCTTAGTTTAATTTATCCTTGCGCCAGTGTTTGATTGTTTGGATATTTTAAACATTACAAATTAAATATATTACAGGTCTGTTTTGTAATTGTATGAAGATAAATAAATTTTATTAAAGACTTTTTAAGTTTAGAATCCATTTTATTCTTTAATTTTTTATATAAAAAATGGGGACTTGTGATTATTTACAACTTTCTTTTGATAGGTTCAAATATTATATTCAATAAATTCTTTCACTAGTAAAAAACTTTCATAACTTTGCCCTTATTTATAGAATTATTGTATGGAGCTAAATTACCAAATATTTTAACAAACCCGAATGCAATTTAATAATGAAATGTTTATCTGTAATACTATTTTATTGCATATAGTATATTCGGTTATGGTTACTCCTTGGGCCCAAAAATTAAAAAAAATTGTAAAAATAAAAACACATGAATTTAAGAAATTTTATGAGACAATATTCTACCAAGATAAAAATTATTTTTTTTCGAAAATGGTATTTTAGCACAGCGTGGAAGTCCGTATCCAATATGTTCTTTTCCAATGAATTTCAAAAAAGGAAAAGTTAGAAAAGGGATAAACATATTGATTAGATACGGAAAAAGGCATGTAGAAAAAAGCTGCGAATATTTAACAGCAGCATACTTGAAAAATTTAATCTTGATATGTACAGATTGCTGTTTTGAATTGAACATGGGCATATAGAAAAAAGAAAATGTTGGCAGAAATTGAAACCAATGTGTTCAGACCAGTTGTTATAAATTGGTTTAATATATTTGATGAGTTGTGTATAACAAATTATCTTGGTATTACAAATATTTTTATAGAAGTGGGTGTATATAAAGTTGACGAAACTCATTTATAAACTTGAAAGAATAACCAAGGAAGAGCTTTTAGAGGTCAGTGTTTGTGGACTTTTAGCATAGTTTATCGTAAAACGAACAAAAGAAAATTTGTAATATCAGAACTTAGAGATGGTAAAACTTTAAAACAATTTATTTCAAACAAAGTACCAAGAGGTTCGACTGTTATATTGGACGGATGGTTAGGATACAGGTTCTTATCCTCTAACAATTATATTCATAAAGTCATTAATCTTAAAGAAAACTTTGTTGATTCCGATGACAGATTAGTAGAAACAAACAATTTAGAAGAAATTTGATGGGACTTAAAGGAATCCAATATTTTAAATTTAACGCCCGAAAACTAATAAAGAAATTTTTAAAAATTTACCATTGTATAAAACAATTTAAAAAGTTATACTCCGGAGGCATTTTTTGATCTTATTTTAAATTTAATAACACGCTTCTATTTTTTTTATTTTTGAGCCCGCAAGGATTGACCATACCCGTATATTCAACCCCGTGAAAATTTTAATTGATTTATAGATTTTATCTACTATGAAATGTTTGGTTTTGTATAAAATGCTATCATTTTGTTTTCTTTTAAATTATTGATTTCATGAAACTAAATATTTACACCTTATCCTCTAAAAAAGATTGAATTGCTAAAAAAATTATTAATGTCTTGTGAAATTATTAAAGTTTAAAATGGATGTTTGAGATGATACTTTTTTAGTGAATTCATGGATAAAAATTAGGTTAATAAAAAATATTATGTTCAATATCACTTTTAATATTATAAAAAAGGCATATTTAAATAGTTTTATATTTATTAATAATTAACCATTAGTTCAAGTTTATTTATTACTTGATTTAAAATAATTTTGCATTTATGTATGAATTTTTTTTATATAAATCTGAAAATTTGGATAACCAATGTTAAATTATGCCCTAAAATGTATTATAGTTTTACTAAAAAATGGATAATTAGTGGTTTTATACTATTAAACATTTTTATTCATAATATATAATAAATAGAAATTTTTTTATTTTTCGCAGATTATTACATAATATTCATATTTATAATCAAGAAATTCTAAAAAGGATTCTTAAAACAACAATTTTTCTAATTTTTCTAGATTCATATTAAAAGATTTAACTAATTTTTAAATTTGAGGTATTAATAATTCAATAAATGATAAAATTTCCAGATTTAAAAATATTTATGTCAAAAAGAAATCATTTTTAAAGTCAGTCGAAATAATATCTCGAAAATTTAATTTAAAATACAGAACTGTGTCATCAGTGATCAATTTTTACAAAAACTGGAAAATAGTATCAAATACAGAGGTTTCCAACCTTTTGCCCGCCTCATACTATTCGACAGAGACAGAATTTTTGTCATAAACATTATTTTAAAATATGATTTATTTTTATTTATTTGTTACAGTTTTTAATATTTTTTGACTGCCTAGGTTTATTAAATATGTTCGATACTTGTCCCAACTTGTGTAGCGGCGAGTCAGACTTCACAATTTACACTAGTCTGGAACGGCTAGTGCCATTTGCACATCACACATTGTACACGCAGAAAACCAGAAGTGAAGGAATGGAAAAAACGCCACTAACTTACCCGATGAACGACGAAGACCAAATCAAATGTCACAAACTATATGTTTTCGGTAATAATTGTTTCACTTCGTGATTTCGCGTGTACATGAAGTGATGCTCAAAAAGCATAACCAGCCTGGAACCGCGTTTTTGTCATTGTGATTGCTGCTTTCTTCGGGTCGCGACAGTTAGATAATAAACATGTTCATCAGACAAAACACAAATTAGGAGTTTTCTATAAAAAAAATTAACATGCTAAAAGCGAGGTGTGTAATTAATTGTATTCATAATCGATGATCTATTATTAAACTATTTTTATTGAGATAGTTATAGTTCTTGTTATAATATATTTATGCTAATAATGCAGAACAGACTTGCGCTGTAACATTGATATTATATTGTAGTTCAATTATTATTTTTTTATTATTTATTTTAGCCCTAAATTGAGTGGACCATATAAAAGACAACGAATCTATAATTTTAACACTGACTAGGAGGAATTATATCGTTTCGTTAATTTAAAAAATAAATGCGTTTACTTGTTGTGTGGTAGTAGCATTGCAGTGCCTTAAAAACATAACGTTGAACGACACTTTTAGACAAATCATGGCACTTTTAATGTGAATTATCATCTTAAATCTGAAGTAAGAAAGAAAAAAACTTTGTAATCTAAAATCAAGTCGTACAGCAAAACAAACTGTTTTCACTAGACATGTAAAAAATTCTAAAAAGGCCACTATTACTTCTTTCAAAATATTTCACATGTTCGAAAAAAAAGAAACCTTTTATTGATAGTGAGTTGTTTAAGGAACTATTTTTTACTGATGCCAATTGTGTGATTGATGGATTTTCTAACAAACGTGAGATTATCTCAGCAATAAAAGACTTACAGTTGTCAAATAATACAGTTACAAGAACAATACATGCAATTTCAACAGACAAAAACTGTATTGGAAATATATTATTGTATCTCGCTACAATATGAATGGTCAATAGATGAATCAGACTCCTCACAGTTAGCAGTTATAGCGAGAATGATATTTAGTTCTTTTACAGTTAAAAAGGATTTGTTAAAAATATTACCTGTGAAAGGACAGACTAGGGGTTAGGATATTTATAATACATTCAAAACATACGCCAAGTCAATACATATGCCTTTGCACAAGCTGTCTGCAATATCCGCTGATGGCGCGCTAGCAATAAAGACTAAAAACAAGGGATTCATTGCCCTCTGCATGAATGATGATTCATTTTCAAAATTTATGCTCAACCATTGTAATATCTACCAGGATGCTCTGTGTTGTAAAATTTAGCCATTTGAACACGTAATGAAAATAGTTACAAAAAATAATCAATTCTATTCGAGCAGCTCCTTTGCGACACCAACTTTTCAGGGCCCAGTTAGAAGATACTGAAAAAGAAGAACATTTATTTATTCTGCACACTGAAGTACGTTGGCTCAGTAAAGGTAAAGTTCTTAAAAGATTTGTAAGTATAATTGAAGAAATAAAAACATATATAAACGATAGAAAGGAAAATTTTGATGAACTAGCTGACTCTGGCTGGCTGATTGATTTTGGATTTTTTACATACATCATTAAGAAATTGAATTCTTTAAATTTGGAGTTGCAGGGTGAAGAAAAAAGCATAGCTGAAATAATAAGCTCGGTAAATTCGTTTTAAGATAAATTAAATTTGTTGTTATATCACATCTGCAGATCAATTCTCTGGTGCATTTCCCACATATGAAGAAAATGCTAGGTGACAAAGAATTAAATATGACATTATTTATCAAGCATCTTCAAGAGTTAAAAAAACAGTTTGAAGAGAGATTTTTGCAGTTCAAACATATTGAGCTAATAGTTTCCTTCTGTATCAATCCTTTTACTTGCCAAATAAATGTTATGGAAATAGACGCATGTATTTGCAGAGTTTGTTCAAGATAAGACAGAAGAACTAGAGTTAAAAAATTTTCGACCTTAAGAATGATATTTTGCTATAATCTTAAATGTCAGAAGACTTTTTGAATACAGTGGATAGATAAAAGTTTCCATTGTTGAAAAAAGCGGCATATAAAATTGAATCATTTTTTTATTCGACAAATTTATGCGAATCATTATTTTTAAACATGAAATTAATAAAATCAAGATACAGATCTCGACTTAACAATGAGCATCCTTGATTGTTTGCTAACAGGATTATCATCATACGCTCCTAATTATGAAGCTCTGACTGATGAAATGCAATCCCAAAGATTACATTTACTTTATTATATTTTTAAATTAAATGTTTTCTTTGTATTTGTGTGTTTTGTTTACTTTCTTTACGTTTTGTAAATACATTTCCACGTGTCTATGCAATTTGAAAAAAATCCCAAATAATTTTATTATTTATTAATACATTATGACATAAGAAAATAAATTATGTGAAAATAACAAGTTATGGAAGGAGTTTGTCGATTTAAAATAGGTATAGCCTGCCACCCTACCGGTATTTTAGAATGTGCTATAGAGTAAAAAAATGTTGGATCCCTCTGATCTAAAAGGACATTTTTAAGATTTAAATCAAAAAATCTCATTTGGTGTAAATAAAAAAATAATATCGATGAGTATTTCTAAATTATAATAAAATTGTTTCTTCAAAGTATAGTAGTTCATAATAAACAAAAATTTTTGATTAGTGAAAATTTATATAACAAAATAATTAAGCATTTTTGAAAATAAACTTTTTGAAGATTATGTTACAAAATCAAGTGCTGAAGAATTATTAGACTACTGTCACGACAAAAAATTGCTCAGACACGAAATAATATTTTCAATTTGTAAACTATCAATGAAAATTGAAAAAAAGAGTTGTTTCTTCAAAAAATACTGTTAATGGTGTTACAAAAAAATTTTTAATCAAGATATAAAAGATCTTGTATATTAGCAAATTCATTTTTTAGTGATTAAAATGATAGTTTTTGTATAAGCCTTAGAGTTTTAGGCAGAATATCTGGAAACAGCCCGGCCATAGTATTATAAAAACTTAAGGAATAAGTAGTCCAACCTACAGAAAGATTGTTAATAAGGTAGTTGTTTCAATGAAAAAGATAACAATGAAATGTACAAATTAAAAGATCAAATAAAATTGTCCACGTTCACGAGACTCTACTAAATTTTTAGTGCAAAAGTCATCGTAGAAGCTCATCAGCAAACAAAATTAATGCAATATGCATTGTTTAGCTTAAATAAATAAGCAGAGCTATTGAACATGTGTTGGTTGAAGTAATCTTAGACAAGAAATCGTTTACACTTGTTCCAAATATCATTAAATGTGTTCAAAAATATTTAACTATTTACACTGATAAAGTTAAAAGTTATCTTTCATTAAGGAAATTAATTTTTACTAACTTTACAGTTTGTCATAAGTATGTATTGGTTGACTCTATGAGGAAAGTGCACACGGAATCAGTTGAGAGTTTCAAAAATAAAATAAAATTTCAAATTAAGTTAAGTTAAGAAAAGGAATGAAAAACAACTTAAGATGCAATTTTTTGACTGAATTTATTTGGCTTTGGAATAACAAGTTTTATTGACTGAAAACCCGTAATTCTTTAAATTGAATTTTATTGATTTATTTTGTATTTTTATTACTGATAGCATTTTTGGTATTTAATTTACACTTATCCGAGATTTTGGATTCATAATATCTCATTAAATGTCATTTATTTCATATTTAAAATATGAGCTAATAACAGTCTAAAAATTCAAATAAATTACGAAATTTTTTTTGGAAATTTTACTAATAAGATCAAATATAATAATGATTATTTTAACAGTGTTTCTTGTAGCAATAGATTATTTCACATTGGAAGGTATTTTAGTATTAACGCAACGAAATACTTTAATAATCAAAATAAAAAAATTACAATGCAATATCAGCCATATCAAAAATAGAGATGTAACAAAGTTTTATATTCAGAAACTTTTGCAGAATAATAAAAAAATATTTTTTTTATCTTAAAATAGAATCGAATAAATATACAAATGTTATTATGGGATAATCTTTCTATTCATAAAAAACTAAAGTGATTTTTTTATTTTAAAAGTAGGATATATATCATAATTTCCTTGCCCTAATTATCCTCAATAAAATTTATTTTTGGGATTATTCTAGTTATATTTAAAAAAGGAATTTTAATACAACATATGGCTTAATTGAGACCGCTCCATTTAGTTCAAAATCAAAAAAGATATTTTGAAACCATCCTTTACCATATACTATATTTTTTTAAATATTATTCCAATTTAAAATTTTTAAGAGGGAGTTATTGGATTTTTTTGTAAAAGGGATATAAGAGTACAAAAAATAAATCAGTTAATTGATAAAAGGTTTTGCGAAAGGTTAAAACTTTAAGTACTTTTTAATTTTATATCTCCAAAGAAACTTAATTAAATATCCAAAGTACTGCGTTTATGATAATCTGTTTTATTCGCTTAATAATTTATTTAATACTCCTAAAGACCCTTGATAGAAAGCATATGGACATTAGGATCTGAGTATTTACAAAATTTATGAAATGATTTACATTTCTAAGTTGAAAGTAAGGTTTCTCTTTTAAAGCTACAGATTAATACATACATCTATGTGTGATAATCGTTGTCTTGCAATAATATGATCATCTATTATACTTCTCATTGTTTCTAAGTTTATAATCATTACTAAAACAATAAATACCTTTTCAGATTCTTTTTCTATTTCATCGACATATAATTGACTGAGTTAATTTCTCACGTCTGTATTTTCGTTTAAAAACATACTTTGATCCAATTTTTACAAATTTTGTCTAGTGATCTTTTTTGAAATCACCAATCCTCTTATTTTTACTAATTATATACTAACGAATGAAGGATCAAATAAACAATCCCCCAGAGGTAAACGAACCCTTTAACAAATGCCAACAAAATATGATAACTTTTATCGAACCTTGCTAGCATTCAATAACAGCACTATAAGAGATTTCTTGATTCAGAAGGGGCTTCTTAAAAACACTCTACGTTGTTTTTTTTTGTTCTTCTGCTATGATAATATAAGTTTGCAATAAAATACAAGACGGACAAGTTTTTTAATTTATCAATAATAATTGCCAAAAATATAAAACAACCAGAAGCATAAGTTCTGAGAGTGTTTTTTACAATTTTAATTTGTCATTCAAAAACCTCCTTGAATTGTTTACAGGTTTTCGAATGAGAATCGAATTTAAATGGCTAGAAAGGAATTGAGTCTGTCGAAAAACACTTGTATGTAATTTTATGCGTCATTAAGAAAGTGATGTGAAATTTTTTCTTATTCAAAACCCAAAAAGATTAGGCGCTTACCCTTCAGAAGTTCAAATAGATTAAAGTTTATTTTGTCACAAACCCAAAAACCATAGGGTAAAAGCTTCTGATGCCCAGATATGAGTATTCGGGTTGGTGGACACAATCATTACTCTAGCAAAGATATATATTACTGTTGTTTCAAATCATTCAACTGCAACAGTAATGCCAATCATAAAATTGATATTTTTATCCGAGACTGTAATTTACAGTAATGAATAGTCTAACTACAATAATATATAGAGGGATCTTAATTTCGTTTATTTTAAATTTAACCACTCCATCTACTTTGTTCAACCTATAACCCCTGTAACATAGCCAACATTTTGAGTCATAATAGGCCAAACAAGAACAAAGAGGTAATGAAATGAAAAGTATTAAAAAGGTTTTATTAGTCTTATATTTGAAGTATATGTGGGGGAGGGGGGATAATGTGCGTGGGATCCATTTGAAAAAACAATTGAGCTTATAAGAAACAACTTAGACATTAATCCAACCTAATAAATAAAGGATTTCAATAATATTTTATCCATATTTGTTATTAAATATTTATTTTTAGGACCTGTGGGAAAATTCTTAACTTTTCTCCCAAATGGCTTATTTCACTAATTTATCATACTCCAAAATAGTACCCATATCAATTTTTAACTCTTAGACTATATCTTGATAGGATGATCATGTAATCTATTTTGCGTAATTAGAAAAGTTATGTTAATCTGTAGTATTATTTCGTAAAAAAAAACTATCCTTTCGAGCCCTACAGGAAAATTGATAGGAAATTTTACACAGCCAGAAGAATATATATGGTGATTGTCTTATTTTTACATAGGATACTCTACTTACATCATTGCATCAAACAAATATAGTATTGACGATTATATCGAGATGGCTAGAAATATATTTGCATCATATCCAATAGCTATATTTTTAATCAAAAACGATGTGATATATAAAGACCTCTAAATTGTTAACTCGATATAGTATTTTCTAGATTTACGATTTCTTTAATTGCATTTTGTACCATCTAAGGAGTTCCTTTAAAAAAATTAAAAAGAAGAATAACAGGGATGCACCTTAAAATTTCATAACTTTTCTTTTTATTTATTTTAATTTCTTATCATTAATTTTGATTATTTAAAAAAATAATTAAATATTATAAAAAATCCTGTTTATTTAAATAAATACATATGTATATTGAGGAAAGTTTGTCATCGAAATAAAATAGCACACTTTTCCCGATTCGAAATATTATAAATATTAAATAATTTTTAAACCTAAAACTTATTCATTAATTTATAAATATATTTTAATTAAATTTTTATTTCATTTAATTTTATGTAAAGTTATAAATTAATGTCTTGTTTACATCTTTAATTTACAATAATTAATAATATTTAATTTAATTCGGAAAAATTAAACATAATTTAATTAAATTCTATCATATTTTCCAAAAAAATTTTTTTAACTTAAAATTCTGAACCATCCCCAAATATAGAATCTTCAAGATTAATAAATCTTACTTTCATACAGTTCATTGTTTTTATTCAACCTTTTCTTTATTCATATCCAATCACTCTATACTAATAATGCACACTTTATTACGAATTTCCACATAATTTTCTTTTTGGTTCGATATAAAATGTCTACATGCATATTTTTTCTATTTCATTTTAGAATTAGTTTTACTGAAATATACCCATTTAATTAAAAAAAGAAAAAATTCTTATTTGATAAACTAAAATTATTAAATTTATCTAAATTTCACAATACGACAAAAATCATTTACTTTTTATTATTATTATTATTGGTTTAACAATTTTGACATATAATCTTCATCTTTTATTATAATTATTTTATTTGGCATTTTAGATGTACAACTATATATTTTTATAACCACACTAGACTATGTGGTTGCTGTAGACACAGTAATATATATCATCCATCGACATGTTTTTACCAGTATATATGGTGATTAAAGTTTTTTTATTACCTCAAAGGATGATATTTTCACAAATTAACCTTGGACCTTAATAATCAGAATCGCCTAAGTATATATTTCTTAAGTATGCTTACCTATGAAGAAATTTTAATATAAATACAAGCTTGTGAGAAGGTATTAAATTCTTATTTTGCTACAGTTAATAATTTTATTGTATTAATTTTACAAATAGAAATTAAATTTCTGATTTGAACTTTACTGTAGATTTACAAAGTTTAAAGATACTACTAGAATTTATTTCCATAAAAAAAATTCTTGTATTCATTTGGAATATTTAAAATTAAAAATAAATTACAGGTTGTTACAATTAAATTTATTAAAAAAGTAGTTGGTTACTTTTATCTGCAGATTCATTAATAATTATTAAATCTGGCTATCCGCATTTTCCGCGCTGCGCGGAAATTCCGTAAATTCCGCACAAATATTTTTTTTTAATAAAAATTAAATCAAAAGTATTAAATTTTACAAAAAATATATCATAATAAACTCCTAAAAAATTATTTTTTTTAATTATTAATCTAACTTCCAATTGAAGTTTAATGCAATCATTTTCAAATAAATAATTTCTTGAAGAGCAGCAAATTTTGTAATCTTGATTTTCATTTCATCTTCTTTTTTGCTAAAAGTTTCATAATGAGATCTAATGAAGAAATTTTCATTTACTTTCTGCTCTTTTTGAAGTTCAGAAACAAGATCAAATATTGATGGATGGCCTGATGCAAAGAAGTTATTAATATGCCTATGAAATTTTATAGGCTGTTAGTTGTTCTGGGAATATCATTTAATGTTCTTTCATAGCAATTCCAATATTTTATGGAACTATTTTGTTCTAGATTATTGTGAATATAATTTAATTTAAACCAGTTATATTTTATAATTAGAGCCCCGTTTTTTCGGGTAAAACCCGAATACACCCGATTTTTACACCCCGAGTGACCTATAAAATTTTTGGGTTTAAACCGATTTTACCCGCGATAATTTTATTATTCGTTTCTA
>CAKKLC010001060.1:0-12990 GCA_918559645.1 Ceratonova shasta | reverse complement strand
AAAGTTTTTATTCGTAAAGTAATGTTCATTTGGTTAGTATATGAGATATTGTATGTTGTGGATATATTAAATATTAACCATACAATAAAGTTCTTTTTGTTAAGTAATGTTCATTTGGTTAGTATATGAGATATTATTTGTTGCGGATACATTGAATATTAACTATATAATAAAGTTCTTCTTGTAAAGTAATGTTTATTTGGTTAGTATATGAGAAATTATATGTTGCGGAGATATTGAATATAAACTATAAAAATAAAGTTTTTATTCGTAAAGTAATGTTCATTTGGTTAGTATATGAGATATTGTATGTTGTGGATATATTGAATATAAACTATAAAAATAAAGTTTTTATTCGTAAAGTAATGTTCATTTGTTTAGTATATGAGATATTGTATGCTGTGGATATATTAAATATTAACCATACAATAAAGTTCTTATTTGTTAAGTAATATTCATTTGGTTAGTATATAAGATGTTATATTTTATGGATGTATTGAATATAGACTATAACAATAAAGTTCTTATTTCTTAAGTAATATTTATTTGTGTAGTATATAAGATGTTGTATGTTGTGGATATATTTAATATAAACTATAAAAATAAAGTTTTTATTCGTAAAGTAATGTTCATTTGGTTAGTATATGAGATATTGTATGTTGTGGATATATTGAATATTAACCATACAATAAAGTTCTTTTTGTAAAGTAATTCTCATTTGGTTAGTATATGAGATATTGTATGTTGTGGATATATTGAATATTAAGTTTTCACTATAAATATTATTAATGTTAACTATAAAAATAAAAGTTACTTTAAGCGCCAGCATCACATTTCAAAAAAAAAAACTTTCTGCGACCGTTTTGCTGTTTATTTACTTTTTTGCTGTATTTATTAATTATTATAACCTGTTTACAATTATATTGAGTCAAAATATTAAGTTTTTTTGGTAAGTGTGGAAAATAACATTTTTTTGAAATAAATATAAGTTTTTAAAATTAAAAATCAAAAACTGTATGGTTAGAATAGAAAAAAAAACTTATATCGCTACAATCCGAATATTAAGCGTAGAAAGCATTATGGATAACCTAATAACGGAATCTTATCTAGAAACAATTTTTGTAACACAAAATACGGCAAATTAATTAATGACGATATTTAATTGATTAAAAGAATTCAAACATATACAAACATATACAAAATGTGGACTCAATTTATCAATGTAATATGTAAAGGATAAAAATGCATTGATAAGTATAGGTAGGTGTGCAAACTTCCTCGCACAAATACATTTTCATTCAGAAAAAACAATTTTTGTAGGGAAAGTAAACTATCATTTAAAACAATAATAATTGTATTTTATAAATATTCGAATGGTATAGAGCGTGTTGACATTGCTTATGAATTTTCAATAGATAAGGATACATTCAGCAGTTGGCGTTTGTTAGTTCGAGAATCGATGTTCGATTACATGTCAAAAAACAGACGAAAAATCGAAGTTATAAATATTGAGTGTTCGCCAAAAGTAGTTATAATTGACCTAAGTTTATTTTCAAGGCAGAAATTTAATAGAGGAAGGTTGCTTGAACAGAAATGGTTTGTTGATAGAATTGAAAGAGAGACCAGAAACATTTTTTTGGTTCCGTTTGAAGACAAAAATTCTAAAACAATAACAACATTAATTACTTAACGTGTTTACCGGGAAGTCTAATAATAACAGGTGAATGGAGGGCATACGGAGAAGCAATACTTTATTTTTCAAATTTATCTCACAAGAAAATTAATCATTCCTTGCATTTTGTAAAATCATTCGGACCGAAAATTCTTACACAAAACATAGAAGGGTTTAGGTCAAGGTAAAAATATTTTATGCAGAAAAAAGGGAAAAAACAGGGAATCAAAAACTGAGTTTTTCATTCCATTTTTTATTAATATTCTATTGAAAGCAGCAAAAACATAAAGTTTTGATGATTATGTTAAGGTTCAACAAATAAATGTTTTTATGGAATTTATTTATTTAGTTTTTACTAAAATCTTTTAAAATACATGTTTAATGATTTTATTAATTTAACTAAATTTATACTTGTTAAAAAAAATTTTTCCAAAAACACGTTATTTTCTCAAAAACACCTTAGTTTCCTCATTTATTGTTATTTTGTCCTTTTTTATTACCTGCAATTAAAAGTTAGTTTAATTAATATAATGTAACTCCAATAAATATATTTTAATTTTCTATCATAGGAATATTTATGCCAATTAAATAGAATGTATAATTAGTTTTAAATCGTAAATTAAATTCTTATAAAAGCTTATTTAATAATTAATTTTACCCTTTTTATAATACATCATAGTCAAAATCAATTTAACTCAATATTTATTATTTTACAAAATTTTAAATAGAAAATCATTAGGAATTTTAATATTTGTTTCAAGGACATCATATTTTAGTAGGAAAATCAAGTGCTGTTTTAATTTATTAATATGACAAAAATAAGTAAAATTGTCTTGTGATTTATTATGTATTACAGATAAAAAACAGATGTTGTATCCCAATTTAGTTAACTATACTTTGGTTACATAATGAAAATCTCCAGCTTTTAGCAATCTCCAAAATTATCGTTTTTTTGCAAATAAAGTATTGCTTTTTATAATTTTTTTGTAGGTTGAATAATTGACTTTGAAAAGTTATAATCTTCTGTATACAAGCTAATTTTTTTTTCTTCATTTTGATATTTTATTTTCGATTATTGTGTTATTAAAATATATGAAAAATTGATAAACAAATCAAAATAATTGCAATTTCAAATTTTCTAATGAATGTTCTGGGCAAGTTATAGTTATTAGAATTATAATTTATTTCTAAAAAACAGTTTAAAAAAATTTATTTTTTGCAAATGGATTCTTGTTTTTAGGAATTTTTGTTAGTATAATTAGGATTATTGAGATTAATCTGAAATAATTTTTTACTATAATAAAATAAATTTAGATATTAAATACGATAAATTGAAATTATCTAGAAAATAAGTGTTTTTATATTAGAAGAAAACTGTTGATATGGTTATTACAATTCCACAGCATTATTTTATTCGTCATCAAACAGCCTTACAATAGATGCATTATATTTTTAGCAAAAATATGAATTATAAGAACATTTTTTATTATTTAATAAATATGTCTTTTTGTAATATATTAGATATTATTTAGATTGGAATATCCTTTTTTTTAAAGTTAAAAAATATAATAATTTGCATTTTTAACTATTTTATAAATTACCCTAAAATCTAATATAAGCCGCGGCTTATACGAAAAAAAGTAGAATTTTATTTTAAATTAGGGGATTCTACATATATTGGAGATTTTAGGTTAAATATTTTTTAATTTTTAATGTGAAATAAAAATTGGTTTTAAATGTTTTATAATTTCTTTTACTATATCTTAATCAAGTTATCAAGTTCAGTTTACATTTTATTCTGTTATTATTTTTTTTCTCATTTCCACAAGTATTTTTGTTTCAAAAAATTAGTTTGCTCATTTAAATAGTTTTTAAAATATATTATTGATTATTTTTATTTTCTTATATTAAAAGCTCTTGTTTTAGATAACTTTTTTAATAAAATTTAATAACTATCTCAATCATTGCATAGAATAAAAAATTTCTGAACATTTCAAAAAACATAGACTCTTTGAGTGTTTCATTCATTATACCTTTCAAATCGCTTTTCATTTTTTTAATTCCTAATTTTTGCTTGTTCCAATACGATTCCACGTTTTAGGTATGAACATCAGTATCAGCACATACAAAATTGTATTTTTGACAAACCATGGCATGCAAAAATCCCAAGTCAGTTAAAATAATATAAGCCCTCTACTCATGTATATGAATTTATGATAAAGGCCTTCCATATAGTTGTATAATGCTAAACGGTATTTCTCTGTTACAATTTTCAACAAATTTCATAAACCCCTAGAAGGTGAAAAACTAGTATCAGCAATTCCAAAAACCATAGTTAATTCAATCGAAACAAAGCCTCTGTGGGATTTTATGTGTAAATTGAATCTACTTTTATCAATTTGAACTATAACATTTGGCAAACCAAGAATTATAGATTTAAAATTAAAATAAATTCCGATTTTGTTTTTGATTTGTTTAACCAGACTGTAAACCACACTCAATGACAAACGGGATGTGTCAAAAATTATTTCTGATGGTGTTTCCTTGGAATAAAAATACAAAAAAATATATAATATAATATAATATAATGGAATCGTATGTTTTTCAAGAAATGAACCAGATCTTATTGATCTATAATTTTAAAATTTAATGAAATTAGTGTTGCAGCATCTAAAATTGTAAAACTTCATCTACTTTTTTTCTCTTTACCTATCGCATAAAGTGTATCGCTTTACAAACAATTGATGGCATATAATGAAAAACAGCGTTGTCTTAAATAATTTATAGTATCTTTAATACTATTATTGTAAACTAATAACTGAATGAATCTTTTCAAATATTTTTGGCACAGGGTAATTTTTTTGTAATTTTTAGGTATCTTAAAAATGTTATGACCACTACAGATAAAAACGGTAAACCAAAGTTTTTTTTGATTTAACTACTCTTTCGCTTATTTATTATTAATATATCTTATATATAACAGCCATAAAATTTAACTTTAATAAAAAAATATAAATTTCTTTTAAATTGAATAAATGACATCTAAATACGGTGTAAAATAATAATTCAAGCATTTAAGCCAGTTTGCCTAGCTAATATCAAACAACTAAATTTCAACATTTACTTTAGATAAATAATAATTGAAAGATTAACATGACTATTAAAAGAAATGAAATGTTCATGATGATAATAAAATATTTTGTATCATCCGAGCACACTTTTCACAGTATTATTGAGTCATTGATTACTATATAAGAAGGTTTTACCATAATTATTGTAATTTATATTCTTGAATTACCTAAGAACAAATTATAAATCATCTTCTTTTATTATTAAAGGAAAAATTAGACTTATCATTTACAAAAAAATGGTGTATTATATATTTTTATTGAATAAAATCAAGTTTAAATTATCAAGGGAGAAAACTATCAAAGACAACTACAGTTGGAAAAAAAAAATGTATATTTAAAGGATTTTTATGCCTTAATTTTTTCAGAAAATCTAAAATTGAATCAAAAATAAAGTTTCAGCTTATTTAAATTAAAAATATTATCACTAATCAACATATAAACTTAAGATTATTATAATAAAAATATCAACTTTAGATTCAGCTTCTGATGATCAAAGTTTATACAAAGGAATTATACTTTGAACAACACGAATTTAATGACACATTGAAATTAAAAAGTTGTGAAAGTTCATATTATAGAGGTGTATTATGTAATAAATCAAGTAATATTTTTTTTATCCAAGACTGCATATTACCTTCAAAATCCCTTTTAATTCAATATTTTGTGTTATTTTCAATGTTCTTCGAAGACTTCTATCATAATAACAAATAAAAGATTCCTAATAATTTAACATCTGTAAATTATCCAACAATCTTATTAATAAATGGCTATATAGACAGTCCACTTTTTCAAAATTTTAGGATTTGCTCACTGACATAAATTACTAACTTTTATATTTTTTTCACTTAAGATTGTCAAAAATAATTTTGGAGATTATAATAATATCAAAACTCTGAAAGTACAAATATTGAAGCTCAATTAGGGAAAAATAGCAATGGTCAACATAGTTGCATGTACAATATTTTTAGTGGAAACGGTATTACTATGCCCTTAATGATGTTTTTGGTTGAAAATTATCCTGATGAATACGCAAGTTACAAGAACCTATAGAGATGACTATTCATGATTTTATAAAACATATAGATAAATTTTCCCTCTCATAGTACTTACAATCAAGTTAAAAATTGAATTGCTGTTTTTTAAAACTTATTTTATAATATGAGCAATACTAACTCATCTTTAAGTAAACAAAAGATAGAAAATGTTGAGCTAGAGTACAATTAACTCAAATTTTTCAATATTACGTGAAGTATTTTTAGATATTACTGATGCAAAATTGATTGTTAAATATAATTTTAAAATTAAAAATAAACTAAGCTAATTAATCTATAATTTATAAAACGAATAGTTCAACTAGATATATCATCACGATATGCATAAAGATTGTAAATTCACTACATTTTCTATACAAATTTACAAAAATTACTTTTTAATTTCAATTATTGGATCATAATAAATAAGAAAACTTAAATAAATTTGTTTGTTATAGAAATTAATCTTAATTTATCAGAAAAATCAAACTATCTTCAGTTTTCTAATGTAATTTCTATTAATTTAACAAAATTTTGTAAAAAATGCATCCCAATCCTGTAAATCATAACAAGGATCATACATAACAAGTAAAATAAGTTGATAAAGAGATAAAACCAAAAAGAGCTATAAATTGGAAATAAGATATTGAATTTATAATTTATATTGCAATATCCGATGGGTTTACGGGATTTTCTTATATTTCCTATTAAAATCAATATATTAATACGAATATATTTAAAAATAATTTTCGAAAAATCAACTATAATAATATGCTTTAAGATTTTTATAAATAAAAATATCGATAGTAATTTACAACTATACCAGGCTCTATTAGTCTAAAATAAGTCTTTACAACAATTTTTAAATGCGTTTTGATCATAGAAATGATAAGACCTGACGTTCTTTATACAATCAACATAAATAAACTGCTAAATAAACTATTTTTAGTCTATTTGACTAAAAAATCATCCATCATGCAACTTTCTTATTTTTTGGGAGCACAAATCACTCTGCATTGTTTATTTCTTGTATTAGAAAAAAGTCTAAAACATTATATAAGAACAAAAACCTTAAAAAATTTTAAAACAAAATCAAAGATCAGTAGAAAATATTCGTAATTTGAATCAGGTGTGATTCATTCTAAAAAAGGATACTGAAATTTACCTGTTAGAAGTAAAAAATAAACAAATTGTAAGATTTAAAAACTATTTCTAATTATAAACAGAACAAAAATAAATAAGAATATATTATATTTAATAATAAGTTTATTTTATCAAATAATAAATAGCATTGTGATTAATCATGCTAAAATTCTACCTTCATGTCCACTCATTTAGATATCTATTTTTTTTACTACCCTGCAGACCCCTAGAATTTGCAACTTTACATTTTAGACATCCTTATAAACTCTCAATACACAGTGTATGAGCGCCGTATTCTAAGTTTACAAAGTATAAGGTATTGTTAACAGTTAAGTTACCCAAGTTTAATTACTCCTGTATAACATTATAAACAAAGCATTGATCAATCACAATGATTGAAAATGATTTAACATATTGATGAATTATTGGTATAGAGTGTTTAAATTCTGAGCCGTAAAATGTTTAAGGATTAATTTATAAATGTTTAAATAACTTTCAATCATTCCAAAAACCCATATCTCGTTCTCTGGGATCTGTCACATGTAATATTTTGTTTAAATACGAAATAAAGATTCGTAAATTTGGACTGATTTTGTATCATGGCCAAGATTAACAAGATTCCATTAATTTTAAAGCATGTCCTTTTTTTTGTAAATCATTTAAAAAACTTAAACAACATCTTCTGATTGTCATGTATCTTCAACGGCTTGCTTCATCTATCTCCACTTTGTAAAAAAATACAAAAATTGAAGACATTTTTGCAGCTTAATCTTGAAAAAAGCGAAATTTTACCTTTTTATAAAGGTGTATAATATGTGTATCTATTAAATCGTGCATTCATATATCGGTATGCTCGTTCATCAATTCAATTTATAAAAGGTTTGATACTCATAAGAGTAAAGCATGAAATACAAGGTTTTTGTCTACTAAAAACACCATATCAAATATAAAATTCTATTACTTCAAACGTATTGCCAGTTTATAAAGCAAGTAATTCATGAGATCTTAGGTTTATTAAGGTATAAAAAACATAGGTATTTTAAAATAAAACAAAAAAATTATTATTTTACAGAGATTATGGTCATTTGCATTAATTCAATAAAATAATTTTGTATCGCATTATATTTTTTAGGTGCTTTTTTTAAATTTTAGTGAATGAAGAAAGAAGTCGACTTGATACCGTAATTGTAAATAACAATTATATAAACTTTAGGTATTTGTTATTTAGGTGAGACAAAATATTCATTGAACTTTAATAATATCCATAATATTAATGTGATGATTTTTTTGTCTTTATTTAACTTAGATACATACTTTTGAAACTGATTTATTTTTTTACTAATTCTAAAGGACGTTTTTGTATAGTATTGTTTTAAAAGAGATTTTCAAATTTTTTTTTCTTATCAAACATGACAGCCGATTTGATAATTAGTAAAAAATTCTTTACAATCATGTATCTGCATAGTTTATAAGCTAGTCCAGACTCCCTAAAAGATTAATTTTATTCAATTAAATCTATTCTATATTTTTTATTTTGATTATTCCTAATATACTAAGCTGCTATCTGTTGTATATATTTAGTAGTGCTCATCTATAGATTATGGTTTAATTAAATATTATCTCACGATCTTTTTTTCTTGTAAAATCTATATTATTTTATCTGAAACTAGTTATTATCTCAATATACATGGTCTTTTCATATCTATTATAAACAATTACAAAGAAAGATTGGTCAAATTATTCATTCACTCTGAATATTTATATTATTTTAACATCTTATTTACCAATCTTCTAAGTTTGAAAATTTCCTAATGCAGTATTGATATCCAATGTATAAATTTAACTTAATTTAACCATAATGCATCTTAATTTATTAAGATCATTTAAATTATTTTAACTTTGAATTTAAAAATCGCATATTTTAAGTTAAGAATGAAATTCATTATTATCAATGAAACTTTATTAGAATTAAAAATGAAAATAATAAGATTTTTAACAATTACAACCATACCTCAAGAATTCCAACGTTAATTAAATAACAAACGCAATAATTTAAACAATACAGCTAGTTTAAGTTTGGTATTATGTCATCCATTGTGAGTTATTGATTTTTATGAAACTATACAAGTTTTTAAAAATCTAAAGATTCATGTCTTACAAAAGTTGTAATTCATCTTTTTAGGTAAGTATTATTATAATTTTATTTTTTAATCAAAACACATATTTTTTAAAAAAGTTAAATATTTTCATTATAAACGTATAAAGTGATTTTTAAACATTTAAATATACTATTTAAATAAATTTATACTAGATTTAAACATTTAATTATTTTAGAGTTGAAATTAATGTCTTTAATTTTTATCTTATAATAATTTTTATCAATTATTTATAATTATTTTGATTATTAAAATTATCGAAAAAACATTAATATTTTGAATTTTTTTTAAAATAATTAATTTAAAATTTAATCAATTATTTATAAATATTTTATAAATCAAAAATAATATTATCATTATAAATTTTTTTTAAAATAATTCATTTAATTTTTTATCAATTATTTATTATTATTTTTAATTATTGAAATTGCATTAATATTTTAAAATTTTTATTAATTATTTATTATTATTTTGAATATCGAAATATCATTATTATTTTTAATTTTTTTAAAATAATTAATTTAAATTTTTATAAATTATTTTGATTATTTTATACATCAAAATAATATTATTATTATTTAAATTTTTTAAAATAATTAATTTAAAATTTTTATCAATTATTTATAATTATTTTGAATATCGAAATAACATTATTATTATTTAATTTTTTTAAATAATTAATTTAAATTTTTATCAATTATTTATAATTATTTTGAATATCGAAATAACATTATTATTATTTAATTTTTTTAAATAATTAATTTAAATTTTTATCAATTATTTATAATTACAGTTAATTTTTTTTAACGACAGTAAAAACCACAAAAAAAAAACTTTCGTTAAAAAAAAGAACGAAAAAATAAAAAAATTTATTCTTTTTTCTGTACCAAATAATCTGTTATTTTGTTTTTTTGCCTGATTTATCTCTTTTCGGTGCCATTTTATTAATTAATTCATAAATCAAAGGAAGACACTCCAAAATCCCTGACAAAAAAACTTTTCGAGCATATTTAAGTAGTGTATTGCTTCTTCCATACCAAAAATATATTATTTTTGTGGTTTTGATTCAAAATCAAAAGTGTGATTAGATTCCGGCATCATAATATAATCTTCGTTCACGCAAATAAAAGCATTATTTTTTTACTTTCATTAAAATCAAATACTCATTCAGAGGTGATTGCTGAATGTTTATATCATCTTTTCTAATCTCAAATGGATTTTTATAGTTATTTTATAGCTTTTTTGAAACAGTTTATGATTATAATGGTTGTTACTTCATTCCATGATCGAATTATAATAGGAATGTTATCAGATAAATTTAATATTTGCAGAACCTCCCTTATGTCAATATTTTTGTTTTTTAAAATCTATTTTTGAAGAAAACATTTTTTATAATTACTTTTAAAAAAATGAATAACACCTTAATCCAGAGGTTGAACTTTAGAGGTAGTGTTTTTTGGCAAAAAACAAGGACAATATTGCTAAAAGATTTGCCACCAAGAATATGACAGGGTGCATTATCAACTATAATTGAAATTTTCCTATTTTTAATTAACAAGTTTAGATTTAATGATGTCAACCACTCTTCGAAAATAGTTCTAGTCATCCATGTTTTCGAAGAATTTTTGTAAATTATTGAATTCGCTTTGATATCAATATTTTTTAACCAACATAGATTTTTTGCATTCCCTATTATGACTGGAGGCAATTTTTCACCCGTAGAAAATTTCAGCAAAAAACAAAGTGATCCTTTTTTTAGAAAACCTGCCTGATATTTTATCTTCTAGAGACATTTTTCTTTTTGGAATTTACATTTAAAAAAAAAGAGCCGTCTCATCAGCTTTAAAAATGTCTTTTGAATCATAATTTGAGAGTTTTTTTACTGTATTCCTCCGAATTTGTATAAATTAAATTAAAATCAACCAGTTGTTCTTCTCCTGATACAACTCTATATTTTATTTTAAATCTTTTTTTAAAAGCTGTTAACCATGTACTTGAACATTTTAAATTTACCAAATCGAACTTTTCTGAAAAATTTAATGCTGCTTTCGTCAAAATTTCATTGGACTTGTCTTTGTGAGACAAACCATTCATATAATTGTGGTTCAAAAGCGTCCGTTTTTCTTAATGATTGTATTTGTTTATATTCAGTAACAGCTTTGTTTGGCATCATTTGAAAGCTTTTTTAATTATTTCTTTCTGTTTTAAAATTTCGTTTATTGAATCGAATGGCATGTTAAATTTTTGTGCCATAGATGGATGGAAAACTCCACTGCTCTCTTCGTGATATTGAATTACGTTTAATTTTTGTTCAATGTTGTATGATTTTCTTTTTCTATTGTTGTTATTAATTTTCGGCATTGTCCTGGCTTAAAAATCGTTTTCGTTAATAAAAAATTAATATAGTTTAATATGCTAGTTCAATTTTTGTTTTCGTAAAAAAAAATTCCGGTAATAAAAATTAACTGTATTTTATAAATCAAAATAACATTAATTTTTTTGAAATACTTTAAAACAATCAATTTAAATTTTTAAAAAAATGTTTATAATTATTTTTATTATGAAAATTGCATTATTATTTTGAAATTTTTTTTTAAAAAGAATTAATTTAAATTTTTATCAAATAATATAATTATTTTATACAGCAAATCCTCCAATTCCAGGGTTAAGCCTTTAATTCCAAAATTTCGATCTGCTCGCAAAAAATTTCTAAATGCGCAGATTTATGTTTGTATTTTTTTAAATTTTTTTTTCAATATTTAACAACAACAAAATCATGTAAAATCATAAATTTTCTTTTATATTGGTGAATCTCGTTGAATAAATATATGTATTATTTAAAACTGTTGATTCGATAATGCATACATATTCCTTCTATATTTTAATGAAAATGTAATCAGATCATTTTTCTAGAAGTCGCTTTAGGATAAGGAAGTGAAATTACATATTCCAAATAATTATATAATTGTTTTTTTAATATATACATAAATGTATATGTGAATTCAAGGAAAGCGTATTTGTGTGTAACGAATGTAAGTGTTTTACGAATTCTTACATCAAATAAAGTAAATAAAATAAAATTGTTGATTGCATTTTAATAACTAATTTGCATTTAATGTCTTTTTGTTATTCGTGTTTAATAGATAAAAGTTTTTAATGAATTTGTACATCGATAAAAAGGTGTTATAAAGTAAGTAAAATAAAAATTTTGATTTTTGATTTAATTTTAATGACTAATTTTAATTTAAAAGGTGTTTTAATAATTTTGAAATACTATTTTTGAAGAATGGAAAAAGTTTGCAAAATAAAAATTTTACCATTAGATGCAAAGCTTGAAATTGTGAAGCAATTAGAAAATGGAGAAAAAATATCAGTTCTATCTAAGAAACACAATATGAAGGAATCCAGTATAAGGAGGATTAAATTGAACATAGAAAAATTTAAAGTTTAGTAGTTTGTAAAACATTGCTAGCTGCATAAACATTAAAGAAACCGCGAAATTCAATCATTTATAAAAACAGAAAAAGTGATAAGCTATTGGATAGAAGATCAAAACCAAAAGCGAATGCCACTTAGTGCTACTGTTATTCAAATTAAAGCGTTATTAGTCTTTAATCGCCTGTAAAATGAAGAACATGGGTTATCTAATTCTAAAGAAATTAAATTCCAAGCGAGTAAAGGATGGTTTGAAAAGTTTAAACATCATCAAAATTATTTTATAAAAATAAATTTACAGGCGAAGCAGATAGTGCTGATACATTAGTTGCATCTTTATATCTAAACACATTAAAGGATATCATTTGTGGTGGTGGATATTTACCAAGCCAATCATTCAATGCTGATAAGTCTGGCTTATT
>CAKKLC010001043.1:976-16480 GCA_918559645.1 Ceratonova shasta | reverse complement strand
ATTGCTGACGTCATCCAGGCTTTTTTATTCCATTTATAGTCAATATATTTGCCGACATCAATATTTTAAAAAGGTCTTGGGTTTTTTGATCGACCGATGAATAGTGGAATTTTTTTATCTGTTCTTTTCATATTACAGCATAGCAGAACAGATGCTCTGTCTTTAAAATTTTGCAGTCCTTGCTGTTTTTTAGATGCTATGGTTCTTGTTGGCATTTTTCTGTAAAAAAGTCCTGTTTCGTCCGCATTATAGATACCTGATTCACCATATTCTTCAATTTTTTTTGTTACCAGAGTGAGAAAATTTTCGATTTCACCAGAATCTACATTTACCTGCTTTCCTTCTCTAACAATCATTTTGAGAGATAAATAATTTCTTTTTTTGAATTTTTTCAGCCAACCGGGAGATGATTTGAATTCCTTAACATTTTTTTCTTCGGCTATTTTTTTTGCTTTCTTTACAATTATATCATATATGAAAATCATATTTTTTTTAACTCTTAAACGTTCCATTTAAAATGAAAGATTCTTATCTATGACATCGAATTTTAAGACATACTTTCTGAATTTTTCACCATATCCTTCTGTGACCAATTTTATGATATTATCTTTTTCATCGATAATGTTTTTGATTGTTTTGTCTCAGACATTTTTTTTTAATTTTGCTGTGAAAATGTATGCAATACGAGTGTATTTGACAGATGTATTTGACTCTTTGTATCTAATAATCTCTAGTTTGTCATCGAATGTAAGTTTTATGTGGAAATTGTGGACCATGGATTATTTCTAAAAAAAGAATTTTGAAAATTTCCGAAAAGTATGAAAAACGAAAAGTATAGAGAAATAGATTAGTAAAACTAGAAAATCAGCAATTTTTCCGAAAAGTATAGAAAACGAAAAGTACAGAGGGTTTACTATATTTTGTAAATTAGTTTTTCAATATTATACCTTAATAATTACATATCAAAAATGGAAAGGTATGTTGGAAAAGTTTGTTAAATAGGGAACGCTTTTTATGATTGTATAGTTTTTAGAATTAAAGTAATTATTGTATTTAGCTATTTTTTAAAAAGGTTTATTATTAGAAAATCATTCAAATTTTTTTAAGATTCATATTTAAATTTGTTCTAAAAATCTAATTGGAGTGTTAAACAGACAAAATTTTTTATTTTTATATACATATAAAAAAATCACAAAATGATCTTTGTAGAATTTCATCCATATCAATTAATGATAAATTATTAGGTAAAAATGGTTTTGGGCATATAAAAATCCGAATATCTTATTTGTATATAATTATCAGATGATGTAGGTTTTATAATTACTTAGGCCTGTATATACTTTTAAAAAAACAAAAATGGTTATTGAATATAATATATTGAGTTCACCAAAAGAATAATAAAATTTATGTACAATACCATATCGCCAGTTCCCCTTTAAGGTGTAAAAAATCCCTTCTACTCCGACTTATCTTATTAAAAAAAATTAAACTATAAAAAATCAAATCAACTTTCTTATTAAAAAGTCTGTTATTTTGCTAGCTTTTTTCCTGTCCCTTATCTTCTATCATTACTTCTTGTAACTTATATCCATGCTCAAGTCCTTTTGAGTTAATTAAAATCAAATATTTTTCAATTTTCTCCAAACTAAATACGGCATCATTATATCCAAGTATAACTCCGTCTTCTTTATCTTCTTCGTTTTCTTTTTCCCATAAACCTTCTAATATCAAAGTTTGATTATTATCAATATGATTCTCACTGAATATTTTTATCGAGTCATCTTCGCATATAGCTAAATTATGAAAATATTCGTTACTTTGTTGTCATATTCGGCTGGTGTTTGACTTTATTCTTCTTTATACTTCTGATTTTTTCCTTCCGTTTTGAATCCAAAACAATTTTTTAGTACCACAATAAAGTTATTCCATGCTTTCTAAAACAATTTTGTAACGTTTCAACCGCTACTTCATTCCATGCCCTGCCTATTAATGGTATTGCATCAGAAATATTAATTTTTTTACTGAAACCTTCTATATTTATAGATTTATCACTAAATGTAGATTTCTGCATTAAAAACCTATTATATTATATTCAAATGATCTTATAACTCCTTAATCAAGAGGTTGTGTTTTAGATGTTGTATTTTTATGTTGGAAAAATTATTTTTAATTTAATGACAAGGGCGTTATCTATTATGGAAAAAACATGTTTGTTTGGGATGTAAAATACTCATGATAATTATTAAGGATATTTTTTAATATCTGCTTTATCATCTAAGCTTTTATTGAAGATTTATAAATTACAGAGTCTAACGATCTATCTACAAGTTTCAACCATCTTGGATTTTGAGGCTTCCTTATAATTACTGTGGACAATTGTTTTGCACTTTGATTTGCGGTAATCAATATTGTAATTCTTTATTTCGAAAATTTTCTGCAAACTTTGGCCTCAGATGATAAAGCAAGTTTACTTTTTGTAGGACATTTGAAGAATAGCGTGATTTTATCTGCATTAAAAATATCTTCCGGCTTTTATGATGAAAGTGTATTGAAAAAATCTTGATAATCTGCTCTAATAATAGTCTCTTAAACCAATTTTTCTTCTTAAAAAATGACTCTAAATTTTATTTTTTATCTTTCTTTGAATAACATTAACCATGTATTGAAGCTTTAAATGTGGGTAAACTATATTTTTCGCAAGATTTAACGCTGTGAGTTGTATTCCGTCATTAGTGATAGATTTATTTTTATTTCGTAAATCAATAAAAAAATTGTACTAATCATCTTCTAAAAGCGTTGTTTTTCTCAAATTTGACACATTTTTTTTTAAAAACATCACCATTATTTAACATATTATAATTTGAACTTTATTTTTTGAAATGGAATTTACACACCCTATTGACATCCCAAATTTTTTTGCCGATTCTTATTGAGTGTAGGTAGGATTTTTTTTCTTAAATAAAACCTTTGCATATTTTTTTTGAGCTAGAGCATGCGATTTTCTAAATTCTGTGTTATTTTTTTTACGATTGGCGTGACAACATTTTCGTAATAAAAAATTCGTTAAATTTTAAAAAAACGTAATTTTAACGTCTAAAAAGATGAATTTTGGACACAAATTAAAAACAGTTGACTATTATTATGGTAAATAGGAAAAAGGAATCCTCTTAATTTTACGTTTGAGTTGAAATTATTAAAAATCTACACTAAAATGTTTCCTGTTACAAAACACTTTTATTTAGTACATCTAAAATTTGACCTGATAATCCAAAATCTTAGCAGTAAATATTGCTTATCTAATAGATCTTTGGATAACTTAAAAAATTGTTTAATTATTTCTTTTGTTCTCTGATCGTAACTTGATCACTTTTGTGGTATCAATAAAAATGAAATCATACTATTTTGATACTTTTAGCTTGCCGTAACAAGAATAACTACTTATGCATAGAAGAATGAATATGATATATATTAGTAGTGAAAGAAAAATACTGTGGTTTTAGGGTATAAGTCGGTAAATGTTTTTTACAATAGTGATGATCAAAATGATAAAATCTAGGTAAATTTAAGGTTATTCATTAATACTCCTACAACTGCTAAGTATAGCTTAGATATGGATAAATCCTGATATCTAATATTAAGTGAAAAATAAATGCTTTATGTGACTAACAGAAATCATGGAATATTATACTTTTTAGAACCTTTAATGGGGTAACTTTGTACCTAATTATAAACATGATTTATGTTTTAAAAAGAATGTAAGGCAGATATATTATAAGTCCATTTATTGGAAATTTTTAATTTTTCATTCATACTTTGGATAAGTGACATATATGATTGTTAAAAGTTCGAAGATTGCAAGACAGTCTTATATACTAAACATTTAATAAAGTAAAAATTATAAAATCTCTTCTTTATTTTTATTCATTTACATATCAAATAGTAAATATTTAAATTATCAGTGATCCATTACTAGATGTACAGAATATACAAATTTGCAATCTTTCTTCTTCATAGTTTATCTAAACAACCAGTCACAGCTATCAATTTTTACAGAAATTGTAATATACAAATTAAAAACAAGATTTATTTTATCAAATTACCTCCAAACTCACTATCTTTCCATAAGAATTCCTGGAACCAACTAAAACCTAAGAAACTTTTACATATTTTTTCACACTTATCATATAACATCTTTAATTGTTACTAGAAGCTTCTTTGGATCGATATTATCCTTATAAATATAGCTAATTAAAACAGCATATAGAAGTTAATCCTGTTACATGTTATCCAAAGAAGAAAAGTTTCCTGCAGAAAACTTTCTGATAAAAATCTTTCTTCCAAAGCAATTATGCTGGAATTAATGTTAGTGTAATGAGTTTTCTAAATTATTTATGATCTAAATCAAAATTTTAAACAAGACTAAACCTCTGGTTTTATTAAATCTTAGCATTATCTGGATAACAAGATCTCATAAAAACTTTTTTTTTAGATTTTGTTATCTTAAATTTTTATAAGCTTTACCTATCCGAATGCCACTTATAATTTCTTGAAAACCTTGGGCTCTAAATATTAACATTTTTATCTACAAATCATAAAATACCTATATGAAACAGCTGCAAGTAAAGAAATGTGACAGTTCTAAATAGCTATTTCTAGAAACTCCTATATTTGGAACTGAATTCATCCCTTTAACTTAAATAAAAACCTTAAAGGCAACTTAAAATAGCTTTATAGTTAAAAAGAAAATACTGAAAACTTTATACTTTTATATTTCAACAGTGCTAGACCACTATGTCTTAGTCCATGAAATGTATTATCTGATGACTGAAAAACATTGAATGTAGTAATAATTTTTAATAACTCGCTCAAAGTTATAAAAAAGTTCTTAAATAATGGAAAAACATAGTTATTCAAAAATCTGCTAAAATATATATTATTTTGAGATCTTGAGAGAATGAGCAATAAATGTTTAAAAGCAACTTGTGTTTCATAAATATTTATCCTATCCAGCAAGAGTCTCAGTTTTCTTGCAACATTGCTAGCAAAATCGTAATTTTAGTCCTTATAGTAACTCCGCATTAAGCCAAAATCATCACGTAAACTATTTATTAAGGTACAATAATGAGCCCTACTATTGCTTCTATCAGGCAAAAATACATATACTTTTTATGAAGTCTTTTATTAAAATGAGAATAGTAATACAAAATAAACATATGACCTCGTGTATTGATATATCCTTAGTTTTAACCAATAATAAAGTGATTTACCTTGTTTACTTTTTTTGACATATTAAAGGAAGTTATTTGCCATAAATCAATCATTTGTGCTTCGAACAAGCAAAGCATGTAAAAAAATGATTAAATTCTTTACTGAGAATCTTTAAAAGTGTAGTAGATTGTAGTTCTGTTAGATGTAGGCAAACAGCCAATTCTTATATTTTAAGAAAATTCAATATATTGAAAACAATTCTTCTAGTTACTGATCATTTTTTGATATAACCTTTAGATTTTAAGATCCAAATTTTGAATTTTTATTGTTTAAAAACTACTTATAGATGTCAGGATGACTATTAATTTTTATTGAATATAAAAATAATAAGTTATCAAATATAGAATCTATGGTTGTAAAATCTGGATTTATTTTATAGAAATTTTTGGCAATAAAAATTTATCAAAAAAATCAAGAATTTATTCGAAATAATTTAAGTAAAAAATTGAAACTTATTATATTCTACTTTGTGCTTCCAAATAACATGTAGAAGATATTCAGACTGTTGCTTTTTAAAGATTTCATTTTTTTCTCCTTGAAACTTTTTCATAAGGGACCACAAATTTTCAATGATTTGTGCATGAATAGTAGAATTCATCGGATCCACGAAGTTGATTGAATGATTTACAAACCTATGTTCAAAATCATTATATCCGGGGAAGTGCATAAAATTAATCTCTCTGTTGGTCTATTATTATAATAGTAGCTGGATATACATTTTCTCTAATAATTTGATCCATAGTTTGAGGTTTTCTATTTGGCACAGGTATTATATTGGTTTTTATAGATTCTCTTTCAATTTCTTGTAGTACGATTGGCCATCTTTTATCCATCCCCGACTATATTTTCTTTTAAAAACAAGCTTTTGTAGATTTCTACGACTTTCCTTGTTGCATCAGGATTTAAAGCTCCAAGTTTCTCATTATAAAATAAATATTCAGCAATGGTCTTCTTAATGAGTTCAGCATATTATGAAACAGTACCTCTATCAACCTTTAATTCAAATATAATATTTTGCATAGATGTACGGTTAAGATATTTGTACATTATAAGAAAGAGTATTCTCATGGAAAGTCGCTTTGCCTCAAAAACACTGCCACTACCAATACTCATTGTTTGCTGATAAGCCTTTTTACACACTCAAACAAAGACATCAGGACATTGCTTTTTTTTTGTATACCACAAGAAGGTTGTTTCACAACATCTCCTACATATATCTGTATTTTTAAAAATGTCTGCTTTCACTAAAAACACGTTTGCTCTCCCATAAAATTGAAAGATTTCTTCATATATATTTTCAAATAGCCAGAGAGCTCTATTCATTCTCTGTGAAGATTAATTCGGATCAACTGGATTTTTGCGCCAAATTGTAAAAAAAAATCCATTTGATCCAATATTTTGGAAAAAATATTTTTTTATATTTTCGCGCCAAAAATTTAAAAAAACTATGATGAGCTTGGTCAAGTTTTTAAATAAATTAATCAGAATTAACGACTAATCTCTTATTTCTTTTTAAAAAACAACAAAATCTTTTATTATATGTTATGACGCATCTACTTTATTTTTTCCCATCTTGTGGAAAAAATACAGTTGACCAAACATTTGGGAAAAAAATCCAGTTTATCCAGAAAATCTTCCTGTACAATTTTTGTTTGAAAATTTTTGCATCTAAGGCGGTGCTTCAAATATGTTATTGCCATCGAATAACCCGGAGGAACCTAATTTTCTTTTATTAAAGGTTTGATAAATACTTAGACTACTAAAACGACATAATATTGTTTTTAAAAGCCAATAAATATTTCCGTTTCACCAGTACTATTACTGTCAATTATGACAAAATATTACCAATTTTAAAATTTTTATTTTTAATTGAACCCATAAAGTTTGATGTAAACTTAGCAAGTTTTAAGAGTAGCAAGAAGCTACGAATAGTATTATTATTGGCCATTTTACAAATAAAAGAAATAATCATTTCCCATACATGACATCCAATACTTTACAATAGGACCTCATAAATGCCAAGAATCAATATATATTAACTTTTAATGCTTTATTACCTAAAGATTGTGTTATAAATTTACAATAACGAATAGAAAGCAAAGAGAGTTGACATAAGAGCTTATGCAATAACATAAGGGTGGAGTGCAAACCCCTAGAATTTCAACGAAAAAGGCTTGTGGGAATATAAGTATGTGGTAAAATTCCAGTTTTTCACCACGGAATCGGGTATTATTTCTAAAAAAAAAGTTGAAAAAATTATTTTTGGAAAAGATAATTGATTAAAATGTTTAATTTTCAAATAGCCATGTGTTAGTATTGTCTAAAAAGTTAAATATATGGACAATCGATATATTTTGTTCACTTTCGACATATATTTTGAGCTTTTCTTTGCCAGAATAATTATTTTGACATGCTTCAAAATTAAATACTATAAACTAGGATACTCTATGATGAGTAATCTCGGTGTACTATCTTAGTGCATAGATAAATCGCCCGATGTTTGGATTTTTAGTTTCTAAAAGGTTATTAAATCCGCGATGCAAACATTCAAAAGAATCAATTGTTGTTAGAATTCTATATTTAATTTTCTCTTATACACTCCAACAACTGACATAGAAAAGTGGGCGTGTCCCTTCATTTCCGAAGAAAGTTCTTTCATAATATTCAAAAAAAACATAAAATTTTTCAGTTAGATCTTCATTTACAATATACATTTTGATGTAATTATAAGCTTCATCAATTCTAGAAATATTAATATAAGAAAGATAAAGAAAAAATTTTTAACATTTACTACTACACACATGGTCTTTATAAGATAAATACAGCTCTATGTTCTTTATTTTTCACCAAATACATTGCCATAATCAAATAAACAACCGTATCGTTTAATTTTAGTATTAGGTACAGTAGATCAATTAAAAAGTGCCGTTTCAAAATCTGTAATAGCGATTTCAGGATTTAAGAGTTTGTTAGTTTTTTGACATTGGAAAGATTTTTAATATTTTTGTTCAGTCTTTTCTTGTAAAATGATATTAATAAGAGAAATGAATTTGCAAAAAAGATATATCTGAATTGTAAGAAGCTGGTAAAAATGTTAGGAAGATGTTTTTAAGTACCGTCTATAATTATTATTTTTAAAATTCTTATAAAACAGATAAAATTGTCAGAAAAGTATATAACATATCTTCCAGTTGTAGAAACCCCAGAGTTTAACTGGAAAAATTTTGTTCCATTAATGGTAGATTGTAAGCTTAATGGAAAATCATTCTGTTCATTCAAAATATAATCATCTGGTTTGTTTCTGTCTTTCATGCCAAGTCTCTTAGATAATTAAAAGAAGTCAATTCAAACAATTCTCAATTTCTTAAAGTATATGATTTACTCGTAAAAATTGATGTAACATTTTCATTAGCTTCTTACACCCCTCTTAAATATTATAACGAGCAAGGATTGATAAATTCTTACCTTGGTTTGAGTTACATGAATGTGCACCTTCACTAGATGGTCGTAAGGTTTCATCTTTTATGACTAGATAACCTTTGCAACCTTTGTATTAGCATCTTCATCTTGTCTCATGATTGTTCCTTCTTGATCCAGATAAAAATATCTATCATAACATAACATAGTGGTCCCTCTTTAATTTCATAAAAATTCCATAAAAGGTAAAAAATTAAAATTTTAATTTTCACTGTTCGGAATTCCGTTGCAAAATTACGATCAAAATTCCTGTTATCGAAAGCAAAGAGATTCGACATCAGAGCTTATTCAATCTCATAAGGTGTGGAATGCAAACCCCTAGAATTTCAACAAAAACTATACTTTATTGAGCTAAAATGATAATATCATGGAATGCATATGAATATTCTTGATCCATCTTCTTTATTAAGCTATTTCAATCCATTTATGTATAAAATATGCATATTTATTTCTTTAAAAAAGAACAAAAACACCCTTTAAAACCTAGTAACATTATGCTATACTTTAAAAATTCAAAATTAAACAGATGAAGCAAGTTGAAATAGTTTTACAGTAAAAATCGATTTTCTTGGGTTTTTCAGATTTTACTGGTTTTTTTTAAAAAAAATTAAAAATTCTCCAGAGTATGGCAAAAGCTTTAAAAATGAAAACAGTACAAGATAATTTAATAAAATCAAATGATGAAATAAGAATTATATTATTCAAAGAGTCTTTTTTATATCAAACTCAAGAAACAACTGATCATGGACATTCATTAATGGCAACGTTGAAATTGATTGAAAACACAAAAAAATGACAAAAGTGCTACGATAGGCGTTTTTTGAATTATACGAAAAATCAAAGACACTTGGAAGGATATTTTGTAGATGTACCATACCTTGTTTGTACAGCGTTTCAATTATAAAATCAAGTTTTTTTGAACATTAGTACTATATATTTAACTGATAAGAATTTATTTGTAAATAAAATCGTAAGAATAATTTTTTTTACGAAATTCTTATTATAATTAAAATTTAAATTAATTAGTTAGGGCTTTATTTACTGTTACTAATTTTTGCGCTTTTTTTTAAACTGAACCGAAATTTTGATCATTTTTTACAAATACATTAATTGGGAAAGGTTTAACAAAATTGCTTTTGAGCTGCGGAGAGACCAAGAAACTTTCAGCTCATTCTGTGACTTGGCAAGAGAAGTAATCTGCTACTAATTATGCTTTAATATTGACAAAATTAGCGGAATAGATGAAAATGGAGTGTCTAAAATCGTTGAAATTTATGAAAGTTTGTTTATAAGGGGAAAATATAATCGCTGAAGAATGGTTAATGAACAATGGTATATTGTGGGATAAAGAGGGTAACGCGCAAATGTTTTATATTACCAGTACTAAATCTTAATTCAGAGAGGATTACGAGTGTAATCATCAATTTTCTGTTTAATGGAACATACAATATAACGGATAAATGGAGAGCCTATGCAACAGCATTGCGTGAAATTTAACAAATGCAACATTTTTCAGTAAACTATAGTCTAAACTTTATTGATAAATTTAATAGAACAATCCATACACAGAACAATGAAGGTCTGAAGTCGAAATCAAAGTATTTTTTGGGAAGAAGGTAGGGTATTTCTCTAGAAAAATGTTCGTAGTACTTATTTCAAATTATTTGGTAATATAATGTTAAAAAAAGAAAATAATTTAATGAGTTACTCATATTATTATAATTTCATGTTTGAATAAATTTTTTTTTCAATTTTAATTAAAAACCGAGTAAAATCGAGTTTTATTCTTTTTTTTATAAAACTAAACAAATACACAAGTAATTACAGTCAACTCCAAATTTAAAAAATTCAATCTACAAAAAATAACCGTTTTCGTTAATCATAGAGTAACAAAAATTTTAACCAGACACCATTCAATCAGATAAATGATAGCATAAGAAAACCGAAAACTATTTTTAAATAAAAAATTTTAAATATTTGTCTGCCCATAGAGCTCAGAGCCGTTTATTCCTCATTTTTTCTTTCAAAGCATACAAGTGTTCAAACGCTTCAGGAATGTTTTCACATACATATATTTCGAGCATTTTCAACTTTTCTAATACATCATTAAGTCCTATTATGGATTTTTTAATAGTTTCTTCACTTTCTTCAATATTTTCCGAGTTTTCTTAAGAATTTTGAATTTCAAAAAAATTTTCGAACTCAAATTTATTCTTGCAAATAAAGGGTTCATTTCAACTTTAGCGTTCTTTAATTTTTTTTCTGCAAACTCTTTATATATTTTTTGGCTTTCTATAGCATTTTTAAAAATAATCCCAGGCTCTTTTGAATCCATTTTTTATTGTATCAATATTTACCGAATTCCAAGACCTAATAATTACAGATATTGCGTCATGAAATCGTGTATTTTTTGCAAAAAATACGTAAATCTTAGGGCTTGTGAGTTCAACGATGCCTCTTACAGAAAAAATTGTTGATAAAAATTTTTCAATGACCGAATGATGCTCTGATCAAGTGGTTGAACATGAGATGTCTTATTAGCAGGAGTAAAGTATAATTCAACAATAGAAAATTTTTTTGATATTCGGTGGCAAGGTGCATTGTCGCGAATCATCAATATTTTTCTTTTTTTATTTATACACCATTGATTAATATTTAAAAGCCATTCTTGAAAAGTTCTTTTGTCATATACGCCTTTTTGTTTGATTTATAGCTTATTTTATTTATTTCAGGGAAGTTTTTAAGCCACCTAGGCTTTTTCCTCTTTCAAATTATCAAAGGGGCAGCTTTTCTCCCTCTTGTGAGCAACAAAAGAGCTTAGTTACTCTCTCTTTAATGAATTTTTTTAGAAATTTTATTTTCATGGCTCAAAAGGAGAGTTTTTTGGGATGTTTTTTTAAACATTACTGCGGTTTCATCACTATTAAAAATATTATCAGGCGTAAACAGATTTTATTTTTTTGAAAAATCTTGGTAATTATCTGCTAAAATTATACTATTGACAAGCGTTTCTTCACCATAATCGTAAAATATTTAATTTAATATTTTTTCTTAAATCTTTTTAAATAATTTCTAGCAGCTTTAAAATCCATGATGCCGAAATTTCTGGCATTTGTCAATGTAACCTTTTTTAGAATATCATTTGATATTATCTGTCCTTTTTTTCTCATAACAATAAAGCTATTATATATTCTAGCGTAGCATATTTAAAAGACTTTTTAAAATTTTTTGCAATCAAATTGACCCTTTGCACCTCTGGTAATTATTCGCATAGTTCTTTTTGATTTTTTCTGAATTTTTTAGTACAAAATTTATAACTCCTACAGAAATATTCAATTTTTCTGCTTAACTCTACTTGAGTATATGTGGGATTGGTTTTATGAAACCTAACAACGTCATATTTTTATTTTATGATGCAGGATTTTCGTGTTTTCTTATTATTGTTTTTCATAGGCACGCTTGAAAAATTCGTAAAAAAAGGTTTCATTGATTATTGTGAAGATGCTAAATTTGAATAGAAATCCTAAATTTTTTTCCTTAAATGAGGATTTTCGTTAAACCAGGATTCGTTAAATCGAGGGTTGACTGTATTTTAAAATCTTTAAATTCGTATACAATCGCTACCAAGTACAGGAACGTTTTGAACACTACGCTTAGTTGGTTCCTGAATTTCGCCATACTATTTAAAAGCGGAATATTCGAGGCACTGAGGCGCTACAAAATTTAAAGTTTAGAGTCGCCTTGAACCAGTTTAAAAATCATAATTATAATCTAGTAAACAAATATTCTATTGTTATAAATTTTTCTTCTTATTATTTTTAAGCCCGAAACGAGTATATGTGACAAAGTTGAACGAGCAAATATATTTATGTTAAATTTTCAAAGCTAACAATACCTATTGATTTTAAACTAAATCAATAAATAGAATTTAGTTTATTTTTAAAAGCACCATATTTCAAAAATTTCAAACCCGTACTGATCAAACCTGCAATATGCAAGGTATTACTGTATCGACATTTCATAACCAAATAGCACTCAAAAACCAACTAAAACTTTGCTAAAGTGTATTCTAGTCATTTATAAACTTTTAAAAAACCTCTATTTTTATAACGTTTATATAATTGTGTCTGCGTTAAACTTATTTTCAAGTCATTTTTATTTGACTTTCTATATAAATATAAAATAATTTTTCAATGGATTCTACGTCATTTTGAGGATAAGTTTTCAAATAATCCAAAAATCTAATTCTTATTCTACTCAATTCAAATGTTGTAAGTTCTTCATTAAATAATATATTTGATTTCAAATTATCCAACTCCTTGTTTTCTATACAAATATTAATCTCGTCAATCATTCTCTAAGAAATTCAATATTTTAAAATTACCATGGTTATTTTACTTGCTTTATTTAAATAATCTTCTTGTATTTGGTCTATTTGTTTTGTGCTTTGATTAGGTTCCAATTTTACATTCCTGGAGATTTTTGATAGAATGGGGTTCAAGTCCAAATCAATTATATTGTCAACTAAAATGATATTAGCGTCCCATCTTTGGGAAGGATCTGGTAGCTCAAAAAAGTTGAAAATCCCTTTTATAATTTGATCTTCATACCTTTCCTCAAGAGATCTCAATTTATTAAGTTTTAAACATTCTTCCTTTGTCTTACTAATAAAAATTGTGACCATACTACACTTGCTCTCCTTACAAATGCAATATATCTCGTAACGAAAACTTTTAATATGATTCATCGCATCCACTACAATAAAATCGTAGCCATTGATTAGATTACACAGTTTCGATTTTAAATTATTTCTCATTCTCAGCTCTAACCTTCTTTCGCTGTAATTCCTATTTTTATCACCAAGGTCATTCTCAGAAATAACTTTACAATTATTCAAACTTGACTCCAACTTTTTAGCCAACACAGACTTTCCAGAACAAGGATATCCACAAATCACAACTACCGACATAAATCGGAAAAAATCGTTTTAGCCTTTATTACTGTTTTTAATGATTTCGTTTTTGAGCCTTTCCTCCAATTTATTAAACTCGTCAATCACAACCGGGTCTTCTTCGGAAACCTAATGTTTATGTTTAGAAGTATACTTCAATGACATCATAGACTTCAGGAATGTAAAATCTCAGCATGTTTCTGGCGCCATTTTTTAATGTTACATTACTACTTGGACAATCGGAACAAGAACCCTAAGAAATCTAAAATAATGTTAACTTGTAACTTAAGCTTCACAATCCCGGTAGATTCATCATATGAAACAAACAGCATATCACCACCATCCTCCTGGACTATTGGTCTAAAAAATAATATCAAAAACACCTTATTTTTGTATCCAAAAGTTCTTTAATGGCCTGAACAATTTCTGATTCAGTTTGTTCTTGTTCTGTTTTATTTTTGTCTTCAAATACAACCGGGACATTTGTTTCCATAAAATCAGATATCGCCGACACTATTTGTGGATTCAGAATGGTCCATTTAACTGATTCATCGGCGTCTCTATTTACTGTAACAAAATTGTGACAAAGCATAACGTGCTTAACGCCTTCAACTTGAAATATAACTCTAAAAAGTTTAAGGTTTGAATATTAGGATTTTTTAATCATGTAAATATCTTTACCTGGCTAGGGGTGATGAATTTGCTTGCTCGATATTTTTAAAAAAAAGGGTTCTCCCTAAAGGAAGAATGTCCTTTTCTAACACAAATTTCAAACTATCCGGATTTGGGGTAGTTTCTACTTTAATCAAATTCCTGATTTCTATTCTTTGTTATATTAATACGGTTTAAAATATGTTTATTTATAGAACGTTTAATAAACATAAATTTCATTGTTAAAGCGCATGCGAAAATATTTAAAAAAAATGGCAGATTTTTTATAATCTTTAACAGCCGTTGGTTTTACAAAATTAATAGGAGTAGAAAATTAATTTTTAAATAATTTAAAGGTTACAAGTGTTTTTTAGTTTCAAATTAGGAAAAATTTAGTTTTCCAAATAATTTTGTATTCATCGTTTTTTCTATTATTTTCCAGTAAATAATATTAAAATTATATTTAATATTGACAACATTATTCTGGCTAAAGTACAGAATAAGGGCCCCAATCGGGAATTTTCGGTAAATTTATAATGGCAGTTATTGATTATAACATTGATTATATTGATACATTAATTAGTTAATTTTGGTCATATAGAATCAAACACATCATACATTATAAATTTTTTGCAAAAATTAAACCTATTGCCATAAATTAAAAGTTGCCCAAGTTGTCATTTGAATATGTACATTCAAAAATATTCTTCAAACATAGATGAACACATATTCTGATGCTCGCAATGCAAGCGAAGGATATCATTAAGAAATGGAACATTCTTCGGGGGTTCCAAATTAAGTTTATATCAATTTTTTTTTATTTTATATTGTGAAAGTAAGAATATTTATATGGATTATGAGGAGCTTAGCAATCAAATAAATATAAGATCTCGCTCAACAATATGCAATTGGAAGAACTTTATACGCAAAATTTATATTGACCATTTAATTATTTTCGGGCAAAAAATAGGTGGACCTCATAAAATCATATAAAATTGACGAATCCCGTATCACAAAAAGAAAATACAACATAGGAAGAATTTTAATTAACGAAAACGTATGGATTTTTGGTGGGGTCGACGAAGAGGAAAGAGTGTTCATGGTCCTAGCTGAAGTGAGAAATAAAGCCACATTGAATAAAATAATTAATGACAATG
>CAKKLC010001034.1:20518-41782 GCA_918559645.1 Ceratonova shasta | reverse complement strand
TCGCAGCGCGATTTTGTCGGGCGATTTTGTTAACGCGATTTTGTCGGAAAACATACTTCGCGATTTTGTCGGCGCGGTTTTATCGGGTCACCAACCATAAATTATCGCTAATAATCAATCTGAAACAAAATTCTTGGAAAAATCGACAAGTATTTATAGATAGTTTCTTACATACACATTGTAAGATATTTTTCAATTTTTAGTTATAATGCTTCTTATTTCAAGTATTAAAAAGTATTTTTTTGTCTATTAATGTCCAATAGTTGTTATTTATAGTAAACTAAGTATTGTCTATAATTTTATTAAGATTCAGATGCTTCCTTATAAGGGCTTCATTTAATATATCTAATAATCTGATATTTCTGAATTGTTTTGATTAATTACATGTAACTTTGTTTGTTAGAAACAAATTAAGTTACTATATTTCTATTTTCAATGTATTTGGAGCACAAAAAATTGTTCCTTTTAAATTAACATGAATACTTAAATTTATTTTAATAAGGCAACTATGGATTAATTTAATATAATCAATTATAAAATATTTTTTTTATTAATGCAGAAAGCTAATGTTCTGGAAAATTAAAATTTGAAAGGCCAAGAGCAAATGTATCATCAATGATGATATATTAAGATATTAAAGTAAGCTCATTTTATAGATTCCGCTTTCTAACATAATGAAATTGTTTCTTTGAATTAAATATGTTATAAATTTATTCTTCTAAACTATAACTTGATTATCACTCATATACTTATTTTAAGGTTTAGTTTCTTTTGAATATAATAAAAAAGAAAAATGGGATCTGGGTTAAAAATTACACATAGTTTTTTAATATAAATAAAAAAAAATGAATAACACAAAGACTGAAATAAATTATAATAAATTTAATTAAGTATCAATATTGTCCATTAAAATTTTACCTTAAAACATCCATTCTTCTTTCAAGTTTATTCCAGAGTGACTCTGCATTTTGTGTATGGACATTATTCACAGGATTTACAAAATTAACCGAAAAGTTAACAGTTTTTAATTCAATTTTTAAATCAAACAGACGCCTATAACTTCTTTTTTATCACTCCAAACAATTGTATCAAGTATGCAAACTTTGACTATAATTGGAATTTATGATTCACATGATGGATCAAAAACTAGCTTTACAAAATATTTTGCTGGTTTTTAGCTCGTATCAGCAATTCCAAGGACACATTTATCAGAAATTGATACTCTGCCAACATGATATTTTTGCTTATATTAAAACATTCTTTCGTCCACTTGGTATAATTTATTTCTTCCACCTAATCTTACTTGATTTGCAGATAAATATTCAATGGCAACAAATCTTGATTTTTTGTATATTTTCTGCACTGTCAGCTTGCTTAATTCAAGACTTTTAATTACAGTGATTTGTGGTTTATTATAAACCCATTTGTAAATTACAATGATAGCTTTGTAAAGAGGAATTGTTAAATACTCAAAAAAACGATTAATTCTAATGCTTATTCTGTTTTGGAAGAGCATGCATATTTTTTGTAACATATAAAAGCTTCATTATCAACTGATCTGTTGTTTTTGTCAATTTTAACAGATCATTACAACCACAACAATAAAAATATGTTTTTAAAATACCTTTTGCTCTAAAGAATTCGATTAATGCTGCTTCATTATCAACTGATCTGTTGTTTTTGTCAATTTTAACAGATCATTACAACCACAACAATAAAAATATGTTTTTAAAATACCTTTTGCTCTAAAGAATTCGATTAATGCTGCTTCATTATTAACTGATCTGTTGTTTTTGTCAATTTTAACAGATCATTACAACCACAACAATAAAAATATGTTTTTAAAATACCTTTTGCTCTTAAGAATTTGATTAATGCTGCTTCATTATCAATTGATCTGTTGTTTTTGTCAATTTTAACAGATCACCACAACCACAACCACGACAATAAAAATATGTTTTTAAAATACCTTTTGCTCTTAAGGATTCGATTAATGCTGCTTCATTATCAACTGATCTGTTGTTTTTGTCAATTTTAACAGATCACCACAACCATGAAAATAAAAATATGTTTTTAAAATACCTTTTGCTCTTAAGGATTCGATTAATTTTGCTTCATTATCAACTGATCTGTTGTTTTTGTCAATTTTTATAGATCACCACAACCACGACAATAAAAATATGTTTTTAAAATACCTTTTGCTCTAAAGAATTCGATTAATGCTGCTTCATTATTAACTGATCTGTTGTTTTTGTCAATTTTAACAGATCATTACAACCACAACAATAAAAATATGTTTTTAAAATACCTTTTGCTCTTAAGGACTCGTTTAATACTGATTCATTATCAACTGATCTGTTATTTTTGTCAATTTAAACAGATCACCACAACCACGACAATAAAAATATGTTTTTAAAATACCTTTTGCTCTTAAGGATTCGTTTAATACTGCTTCATTATCAACTGATCTGTTATTTTTGTCAATTTAAACAGATCACCACAACTACGACAATAAAAATATGTTTTTAAAATACCTTTTGCTCTTAAGGATTCGATTAATGCTGCTTTATTATCAACTGATCTGTTATTTTTGTCAATTTTAACAGATCACCACAACCACGACAATAAAAATATGTTTTTAAAATACCTTTTGCTCTAAAGGATTCGTTTAATACTGCTTCATTATCAACTGATCTGTTATTTTTCTCAATTTAAACAGTTCACCACAACCACGACAATAAAAATATGTTTTTAAAATACCTTTTGCTCTAAAGAATTCGATTAATGCTGCCTAATTATTAACTGATCTGTTGTTTTTGTCAATTTTGACAGATCATTACAACCACAACAATAAAAATATGTTTTTAAAATACCTTTTGCTCTTAAGGATTCAATTAATACTGCTTCATTATCAATTGATCTGTTGTTTTTGTCAATTTTAAGAGATCACCACAACCACGACAATAAAAATATGTTTTTAAAATACTTTTTGCTCTTAAGGATTCGATTAATGCTGCTTCATTATCAACTGATCTGTTGTTTTTGTCAATTTTAACAGATCACCACAACCACAACAATAAAAATGTTTTTAAAATACCTTTTGCTCTTAAGGATTCGATTAATGCTGCTTTATTATCAACTGATCTGTTGTTTTTTGTCAATTTTAACAGATCATCACAACCACCACAATAAAAATATGTTTTAAAATACCTTTTGCTCTTAAGGATTCGATTAATGCTGCTTCATTATCAACTGATCTGTTGTTTTTGTCAATTTTAACAGATCATCACAACCACGACAATAAAATATATTTTTAAAATACCTTTTGCTCTTAAGGATTCGATAATTGCTGCTGTATTATTGACATATTTGTATAAAAAAGCTCATTAATTTTAAGCATTTCAATTATTAGAGGGTTAAAATGTAAATACTATTCATCTTTTAGTTACAAAAAAAATGAATTATAAGCTTGTTTAAATGTTCTATTTCTATGTTTTATCAATATTTTTAATATGATATTTGTTTCTTTAACAATATTAATGCAAACGCTTTAAAAGGACCTGTAAATATTTTAAGTGATCTATGGTTTCAAATATGTTATTTAAATTTTAATAAATGATTATATATTCTTTCTAATAATTAATGTTAATTAAAAAATCCGGCCCAAAATGATTTTTCCATTTTTTTAAACATATTTTTGATACATACTAATTATTGATTATTTTTAAAAATTTAAAAAAACCTCCTTACATGTTAAAAAACATAGAAAAAAAAATCGTTAAACTTTTTCAGTATACACAGTAAAAAATTGGCGGTCTAAACTACACTAGAGCATGTTTCTTTACTAAAAGTATTTCTATCGGATATGATCCAAATATCTAATGAGTCAGCTTGAATATAATCAATAATACAATTTTACGTCCTAAACGTGATGATGACACTATAATATTTTATGCAAAACTATGATAATCACTAGATAATTTTTTTCTAAATTTCTACTATATACTGTCCGTTTTCATGTAGTATTTGAAAGAATAGTTTGTTTGAATTTTAAAACTACCCATGTGTACAATTCTTATATTATACTATTATGTATCAACATCATCTTATCAAGGTATCTTTTCAGAGGTCCCTAATCTCCCAAGAGAATCTACTTGTGTGTATATGGCAATTATAAGCTGGATTATAATTAGTTTTAACATAAATGGATCAAAAATTATCGTTGACTTGGATGCAAGTTTTTTTAAATTAAAACACAATTGTGACTAGTTAATTGATGGTTGAAGGTGTACGGGAAGAATATTAAGAGGCTCTAAAAATGCCATTATCATGATAATTAAGAATAAAATGATTGAAATTTTGAAAGCCGTAATTACTGAAAATATTTTTACAGCTAGACCATCATAACAGAGCTATAGAGAGCGTAATTTTCAGATTAAAGAAAATTTCTTGACTTTTGATATATAACTATAAAAATAGGATGGATTTAGTAGATCTTATTGTCTGTACCATTCTATTAAGAGTATATGGAAGTATTTAAAAAGATTGTTTTGATAATGAAATGAAGTACTTTAAATATTTAATTCAGTTTTTTTTGCAATATAAAACCGAAATAGACTAAAGTTTTTAAACTTTTTAAACTTTTACTAAACCTAATATTAATGAACTCATTTATTTTATTTACCTACAATGTGTAAAAAAAAGACGAATAATTTATTTAAACATTTTTTTCTTGATACCAATATTTTCACTTAAACAACTTTACCTCTAAAAGATATTGTATTTACATTTTCAAGGTAAGTTTTACTAATTTCAAACATAATTTCTGAATTATGTAATAAAGTCAGATTTATTTATCAAAGCTGTACGCAACTTGTTTACATAAAATAAGATAGTTTGTATTTACTACTAATGAGCAAACTATTGATTTTATTATGCTAATTTTATGCATTTTTGTTAATAAACCTAATATCAAAAAGACGTTCAAATAAAATTAAGCTTTGGAAAAATATCTTTTCTAAATAAAGTTAATTTAAAAATACAAGTTTTCATTTCTTTAATACTTTTAAGATGTAACTTTTAAAAATATAATTAATAACTATTTTGAATTGAAATATGAAAATTTACTAAAGTATCATAATAAAACTAAAAGGCGATCTTATACAATTATCTTTTCAAGTTTGACTAAAGTTTTATCATAAAAGGAAAGTAAAAATGTGTCTTTTTATTCTTTAACTGCAATTTTATAACCATTTTTATTAAATAATAAATATATTGTATTAAAAAATGTTATATTTATTTTAACTACCTGACGACTTTTATATATTTTTTCTTCTAAATGGTGGAATCTTAATTTAAGCTTAAAAATATTAAAATATATCAGAAATGCAATATCATTCAAAAAGTTGTTAAAAAAATATAATTTTCTGTAATAAGTTATTTTTTGTTATTAAAATCGAAAAGATATTATGATTTAATAGTTAAAGTGATATTACAAACAACAAATATAAATATATTTTTGTTTATTTCGTTAATAAAGTTGGAAAAATACATTAGTTCAAACTTATATTGTAGATTTGATAGCCATTATTGTAAATATAAAATATTTCTCTATACAGAAATTTATTATATCTAAAAATCCATTATAAATATTTTCTTTTAAAACTAATATCTTTTGTTATTTTTTAAGGTTTTTATGGCCTTTGTTAATAAGCTAAAGTTTTTTTACTGTCCTACATCGATTACTATTTTTTATTTGAAAAATTTGCTTTTCTAATTTTCTAATTTTCTATTTTAAACAAATAAAGTACTTAAATTTTATATTTTTTTAATCTATTGACTTTAATTACAAAGCAACTACAGTAAATCCTCCACTTCGCTTTTAAGTCTTTAATACCAAAATTTGAATCTGCGCGGTAAATTTTTTTTAACTGCGCGGATTTTCTTTGTAATTTTTTTTCAATGTTTGACAACAACAAAATCATGTAAAATCATGCATATTCTTTTATATTGGTGAATCCAGTTAAATAAATATATGTATTATTTAAAACTGTTGCTTCGATGATGCATTCTTATTCCTTCTATATTTCAAACAAATTGTAGCCAGTTAATTTTTCTAGTAGTCTTGTTAGGATAATGGATGTAAAATTACATTTTAAAGATAATTATATAATTGTTTTTTTTAATATTTACATAAATGTGTGTGTGAATTCAAGGAAAGCGTATTTGTGTGTAACAAATATAAGTGTTTAAGGAATTCTTAAATCAAATAAAGTACGTAAAATAAGAATTTTTATTGCATTTTAATAACTAATTTGCATTTAATAGGTGTTTTTGTTATTCGTGTATAATAGATAAAGGTTTTTAAAAATGTTGTACATTGATTAAAACGTGCTATAAAGTAAGTAAAATAAAAATAAAAATTTTGATTTAATTTTAATATCTAATTCTTCATTTAAAAGGTTTTTTTAATAATTTTTAAAATCATATTTTTTAATAATGGAAAAAGCTGGCAAAAGGAAAATTTTAACATTAGAGTCAAAGCTTTAAATTGTGAAGCAATTAGAAAATGGCGAAAAAATATCAGTTCTATCTAAGAGACACAATATGAACGAATCCAGCATAAGGAGGATTAAATTGAATTTAGAAAAAATTAAAAGTTCAATAGTTTGTTCTACATTGCTAACTGCAAAAACATTAAAAAAACTCGAAATACAATAATTTAAAAAACAGATCAAATGTTAAGCTATTGGATAGAAGTTCAAAATTAAAAGCGAATGCTACTTAGTGCTGCTGTTATTAGAACTAACGCGTTATTAGTCTTCAATCGCTTACAAAATGATAAGCCAAGGTCATCTAATTCTTAAGAAATTTAATTCTAAACGAGTAAAGTATGGTTTGAAAAGTTTAAATATCGTCAAATGCTTCATAACATAAAATTTACAGGCGTATCAGCCAGTGCTGATAAATTAGCTACATCTTTATATCAAGACACATTAAAGGATATTATTGATGGTAGTGAATTTTTACCAAGAAAAGTATTCAATGTTGATGAGACTGGCTTATTTTGGAAAAGAATACCTAGCAGAACATTTACTTCCAAAGAAGAGAAATCTGCTCCGGGTATCAAGATGTCCAAAGACAGATTAACTGTTTTATTGTGCGGTAATGCAGCTGGTGATTGTAAGAACAAATCACTAATAATTTACGTATAGAAAATTTTCGTGCTTTTAAGGGAATATCAAAACAATCACTACCAGTTCATTGGGTATCTAAAAGAAAGCGTGGATGACTGTAAAGATTTTTAAAAATTGGTTTTTGAAATTGTTTTTGTGTAGAACCTGAAGCTTACTGTTAAGATAAAAACATTGCTTTTAAGATTTTCTTGATAGTTGATAACGCAGCAAGTCATCAAGCACATTTGACTGAATTGCACACTTATTTCAAAGTAATATTTCTGCCTCCAAATACAACATCCTAAATCCAGCCGATGGACTAAGGCATAATTGCCGCATTTAAGCTGTATTATCTTAAAAGAACTTTTAAGCAATTAATTGAAGCTACTGATGAGGCAGTGAGTCCTTATATTCGTGAGTATTGGATACAGTATAACATTCTATCTTCGGTAAAAAATTTAAAATTAGCATGTGATTAAGTTAAAAACACAACAATGAATGCTGTATGGAAAAAATTATGGCCAGAAAGCTGCATAAGAGAAGCTGTCGTTGAAATGCCAGAAATTGTTAAAAATTGTAAATTTAGATCAAACAATTGGTCGGGACGGTTTTCAAAATTTAGAACCAGAAGATATCACGAAAGTTCTTGTAAGTAATGAAGAAAATATTACTGTTGACGATATTTTGACACAGTTCAGCGATGATGAAAATGATGAAAGTTAAGAAGATGTAGAGATTATAGTAGAGAAAAGGTTTCCTAGCAAAAAATTATCAAATTTTTTAAAAACTTGGTAGTCAACTTTAATAAGAAGCTCTTGATATGGACCCTGATATGAAGTGTGCTTTAAAATTTTGGAGAAATCTGACAGCAGCTCTATACTTATATGCTGAAATTTATAAAGAAAAACAAAAAGCTGGTAAATAATATGTGTTAACAAGCTTTTTTTAAACACAATAAGAATCAAGGTTGTTAGAATCAAGTTCATCAGAAGGAATCAGTGATTAAAACCACGTTATTTATGTTTAATATTTATTAATGTTTTACATATTGAATATTTATGTATTAGTCGTTGAATTAAGACTGTTTTTTATAGTTTTGTTTTTATTGTTTTCTTAATTTTATTAATGTTTATGGTTATTAATTATGTTTGTATAAGTCGTTGAATTATGATTGTATCTATAATTTTATTAGTTTATTGTAATTTAAATATGTTTATTAGTAATTGAAAAAAGACTTTATTATGTTTTTGCAATTTTTCTAATTACCGGAACCTAACCCTATATTTACATATAAAATCGGTTTCACAGTGCATGGTTTTGGTTTGCGCGTTGTTTTCGTATAACGTATCTACCGCGCAGTTAGAGAGTTTTTCTGTAATTTCTTAATTCTATATATCACACGAATAAAAAATTTAGTTGTTTATTTATTTCTTTGGTATTTAATGTCTGTTCTAATTATGATCAAACTTTATTCTTATTATAAATTAATTAGTATTTTTTTATGCATATATTATGTAAAAAACTTTGATTTTTATCTATATTATTTAATATATTAAATCATATTTATATATAGATTAAACATAACTTTTCATATATAACCAAAACCATAAATAAACAAAATTTTTTTTAAAAGGAAGTTTTAAATTGGTTTTATAACATTAAAAATTATTTTTACTATAAAATCTTTCTTAAATCATATTTTTGAGTTTGAATACTCAAAATTAAGTTCTGATTCTGAATTTTGGCGAATTTACTTGTTTTAATTAATTTTAACTATTATTATCATTATATAAATTTAAGAATTAGTAAAGAAGCTTTCCTAAAAAAACCTTACTAAATCATAGCAATTAGATCTACATATATCACTTCCAAAAATATTTAGTTATCAAACTATTCTGAGGTAAATTTTTTATCCTAATTATTGATTTATATACTCAATAATAGTTTGATTTTTTAATAATTATTTATAATTGTGAATTTTTTTACGGATTCTTAACCTTATATTTTACATAAAAACTTTAGATTTAAATCATTTGCAATATAAAAACATTATTCCTTGATCGAATGACGTATTCAAACGGTTCCATGACAGTTAATCACGCAAAATTTAATCACACGACATTTAACATAACGAGGTTAAACAATGACAGATAATCACTCAACAAATAATCAAAGTGACAGATAATCACAGCATTATATAGTATTTTAAACATTTTATTTTTTTTTATTGGTACAAATACGAGTGTTTGTTTCTCAAGTTCATTTTCAAACAGAAGGCAAGTTCTGCTTGGATTCAATAAACAATTAGACCATTGTCATTTTATCAATTACCTACTTCGACTAGAAGTATAAAAACAATATAAATTCTAACATTTACATATTTTCCAAATATAACATTAAAACAAATTCAGTTAATATGAATAGCGCTACTTTTGGAACATCAACTAAGGGATACGCCCAAGGTTATATGTAGAAAGTTTGAATAATTAAAGTTCCGTGAAAATAAGAATGGACAGACGTATTAGCGCTGCAAGATGTTCCAGCGTTTCAAATTCAAATATCATCTGTGTCATCAGTAAATGGCTTAGTTGTCGGATTAAAATTAAACAAGGTACTATTTAATTTTTTATTGAATTTAAATGATTTTACAACCAAAAAAGGAGATTTTAAAAAAAGTTACTAATATATTGTGATTATTTATCGCGTGATTAACTGTCGATTTGATTAACTGCCGTTTTCGAAATGCCGCGTGATTAACTGCCCGCACAACGTTCAACCCTGTTTTATTATCATGAATAAAAATTATTTTTTTAAAAATTAAATTTATCTAACAACACTATTTTTATTTTAGTTTTAAAGAATCGATAGTATCTATTATAATTTAATATTGCTTTCATACGATCAAAATATTTAGTATTTTCTCAACTAAAAACAAAAATATTATTTAAAAAATCTAAATCTATACTCTTATTTCCTTATAATATAAATTCATTTATTGATATGGTTTTGCCAGGAAATGTTTTTTAGAAAAAGCAGTATGATCAAAATAAAAACTTTTTTTTAGTTAAAATGGCATTTTTTTAGTAAATTTTTTACAATTTATACAAAAATTAATAAGAAAAATATAAGTTTCTAAGACTATTTGTAACATGAATGAAGTTAAATGCTCAAGATCAATCAGATTAAAAAAAATGTAATAAAATTTTTAGCCTTTTAAAAAGCAATTAAATTATGTTTAGTTACATTGAGGTTACCATTTAGCAAATATCTTAATTTTGACTATTTTTTAATAGGGATTTTTTTATTAAAAATAAACTCAACATTTAAATATAAGCAATGAAATCTTAAATTTTTGTAGGAATAGGTTTATTGCGTTATTTCCTGTACCTAGTTATTCATTAAATATTTAAAATTATAAATTTCAAAAATTATCAAAATTATTAGCAGTTATGTTTTCAATATTTACAAACTTTTCATTCATTAAAGATAGTAAGTATATTAATAATTAGTTTTATTATTTAAAAAAGTTTCTATAAAGTAATAGATATTAATTTGTATTAGTTTTGGCGTTAATATTTTGAAATCTTTGCCTGTTTTGTACATTTAAAAACATGATGCTTTTTTTAGTTTCCACACCTTATTAGTAGTTTATAAAAGAATGTAGAAGTTTCTATCCTTAATTAACTATATATGGAATTTTATTAATTTTATGATAAAAATGTTAATACTTTGACAACTTTTGCACCCTTTTTAATATTTTATCTTTTTATTTAAACATTAAAAGTTTAAACTAATTAAACTATTTATTGCAGGGTCTATATTTTCATAAATATCTATCAGGTGAGTTGGTTGCAAGCATTTAGAAATCTTTAGATGATTAAATAATCCATTTTTTTTGGAGTCAATCTCAATAAATTTTTTTTATTTATGATTTACATATAAAGATTTTTATCTCTTTACCCTTTCAATTATATTTATATATATAAAATAACATTTCTAATACAAATTAAGGCACATGAGAATTTCACGCTCGATAAAAATTGAAAAAGAACATAAAAGAAAAAAGCATACTAAACAAATATTTTTAATTTTAATAATTCAGTAAACCTTGTGTTTTTTTCAATTTTAAACTACCATTAAAATTGCTGGAGGTACTCAAAGTGCGCATCGGAGTTTATTGAATGTTTAGTACGTAGATATTTTTTTGAGATAGATCAAAATCCTCTAATATGCTGAGTAGGTACTAGAATGTTATTTGGATCAACAAAATTGGGCGAATAATTTACTGTTTGGTGTTCATAACCACCCAATAATCTTACATTAGTATCGTATGCCCTCCACTTATCAGTTTCTATACTAGTACCAGCTAATAAATTATTCAAAATAACCTGTAAAATTATTTGTTTCTATTCAAGACTAGTAATAGAAATATACGCTTGAATCTGATTTCTGCACCCAATATACCACGATCTTTCAATAAAGCAACCTCTATTATATTTAGATTTACAAAAGTAACATTCGTCAATTTCAACAATCTTTAGTAGACAATTTTCATTGAAACCTTCAAACATCCCACTATTATTAACTACCGCCTCGATAGTTATCTTCCTTATTTATTTGCAAAATATACTTACGGTCTTTGATGAAATATTTAATTTAAATTCAATTTATCGAAATTGCACTCTTTTAATGTATTTATACATGATCATGAGTATTATTTTCATCCGTAACTATGATGATTCAAAAAAGCTACCAAACCTTACGCTTTTCTGGAAATTACATGTAGCTCTTCATTCCCACATATATCTATCAATGAAAAAGGATCTCTTTACATATAACAGGCCTAGGGAAACTTTTAAGATCTAAAGCTGCATGGAAAACTAAATTCGAATGAGGGGCCACTAATTAAAATACATATACATATATATACTCATATAAAAAAAATCTAATTCTTTATTAATTGAAGTAAAACATGAAAATATTAATAATAAAGTGAAACCATTGGTTATTTTAATAAGATAAATGTAGCTGTTTAGAGGCTGCCATCATTTTCTCCACATCTGCTTTAAATTTTGTAGTTGAAATCTTTAATACTGCTTCCAGGTGCCCATCTGTGATAGATGCTTGTAACGAGTTTTTATTGATGTTTATTATAGAAAACGTTTGTTCACAAATATAAGTAGAAGCAAAAATAACCAGCAGTTTATAGGCAAAATCTCGAATGTTTGCGTACTTTTCCGAATCAAGTGAACAATAAAATTTACAAATATCTTCTCCATGATGTAATTCTTTAAGTGCAGGATAACATTGCAAATCAATAATTTCTAACTGAAGGCTACTCGGAACGCTATCAATTTCAACACAAAATGGATCCTTAATTATTGACAAACTTTTTTCAAGTTTACAAAAATCACCAAATCTGCGATTGAATTCTTCATTTAAAACTCTTACGGTGAAACTGTAATCATAAAATTTTTTCTCAGGTATGTTAGAAATGGTTTTCAAAGCTGAGAAGTGATTCAAATTTTTATTTGATAGATGCTGAGAAAAAAGCCGTAACTTTAATTGGAATAATTTCAAGTGAGCTACCATATCGTGAGCATACAAATTATTTCCTTGCAATGAGGTATTAAATACATTGATGTGTGTGATAATACCAAGGGTAAATGCAAAATCTAAAAGCCAATCGGAATCTGTCAATTGTGGGAAATCATTATTATTTTTCATTTCCATGAAAGTGATTTGTCATCTTTAAGGTTTCATACTCGAAGCAGGACCTTACCCAAGCTTAACCATCGGACTTGACTATTGTGAAGGATGTCTGCATATCCCGATTCAATCTCTTGCAGAAAACCAATAAATTGTCTATAATTAAGACCCTTTGCTCGAATATAATTAATTAATTTAATTACTGTAACTATAACGTGTTCCATTTTTAGCACTTTTTTGCACAAAACCTGCTGGTGAATAATACATTGTATTGGTATAATATGGTGATTTAGATGACATTCATGAACTTTGTACTGGATTCTCTTTAATAGTCCAATGTTTGGCACTGTTAAGCTTAACGCTCAATCAGTTGTAACACTTATAATTTTATTCCACTACAAGTTATATTTTACTAAGCTATTTTCAACTTTTTTGAAGATGTCAGCTCCAGTTGTTTGGCCTTTCAATGACTCCATTGTCAATAGTTCTTCAACGATTTCAAAATTACATTACATGAAAGGATGAAAATTACTAATTGTGCAGTATCTTTTTGAACAGTGCTCTCATCAAGAGAAATCGAGCACCATATTGATGATTGTAATACAGCCAATAGTTGCTGATTTTAATCATCTTTGATACATTTAATTCGTCAAATTATAGTTCGTCGTGATAAGCGGACAGTCTCAAATTTCTTTTTAATTTCAGGACATATGATACCACTTGCTGCAATAATACACTCTTTAATGAATTCTCCATCCAAAAATGATTTATTGTTTTTTGCAATTTTTTTATCAATAATAAAACTAACCTTTTTAGCAGCTTCTTGTTCTGCATTTTATCGTACGAAAGTATTTCCTTGTCGAGATAAATTCATGGCTAGCTTGGCAGCAGTGCCCTTTGCGACTGTAAAAGTTAGGTTGGATCTATATGCAGAATGTTTAGTAGTGAAATGTCTCTTAATATTATATTCTTTAAAGACTGCTAGACTTTCATGACAAATAAGACAAATAGCTTTATTTTTAAATTCCGTAAAAAAATATTTAGTTCTCCACTCTTTATTAAAAACACGGCACTCCTGATCAATTTTTCTTTTTCTATTCATTTTTCAGAAGGATTCAATAAATTTTAATTTCATTATAAACAATTTTTTTACACGTATAATAATCTGAAACGAACTGCACGCAGGTTATTACTGACTAATGAATTAAATTTTAAATTTGAAGTAAAAACATTTTTTTACTATACTTTATAATTAGTTTACGTTATAAGAACTGTATTTAAAAAAAAAACAAACAAATTATAAAAAATTTTCAAATTTTTACACAGTATGCCTTGATAAACCCTTCGGTAAAAAAATAAAAATATTTTTTCTTATTTTTAGTGCTTTAATACAAAAAAAATTCATTTTGAATATTTTTAAAAATGAATTTTTTTCTCGCCAGTGTGTAAACGGGCCGCACAAAAACTAATAGCGGGCCGTACTTTGCTCAGGTCTGACATATACCATTTGGCGATTTGATCCACATTAATCGTACTTGATTTTATTTTTATTAATGCTAACTGTGTTAGAAAAATATTTTGGACTTTGAATTAATGAAAATATCACTTATATAAGGCTCTGAAATTATTAAACTTATGATTTTCTCGTCAGAAAATACTATCTTACTTTCTATTATTCTTTTGGGACTTTTTCGACCAATTTTTATGTTTTTGTAATATAAATTTTATCGACCGTGAAATTCTCATGTACCCAAAATAATATCTGACATTTTTTTTTGATTCTATATAGAATCCTGATCTAATGGTTAAGAAAGTAAATTATAACTGAGCAATTAATATAATAATAACTTGAAAATCAACCAATAGTTGTATTTTTTAATGTATAGTAGTATTAGAATAACCAAGATAGGACGATTTAATGTTTGAATTAAAATGTAATTTATAAGCGTGATTTTAGATTTTTAAGAATTTTTGGGAAATTTGAACAAATATTAATCGACATCTTTTCAACAGGACTAAACAAATATTTACAAAATCACTTATATTAGCTTTTAAAAGCTAGTCAACACTTTAAATAATTCAATATATAAAAAATATATTTCTTGGGATAATATTATTTATATTTCTGTGCCATTTTCTCCATTTTATTAATGAAATGTATCTTAAAAGTATTTTACGAATCAATAATAAAATAGATTTATTAATTTGAAAGATTATTTATGATATTTTCAAATAGATATTTCCGATTTATAATTTCTTTCGAGGAAATTTTAAATATTATTTTAAAAGTATTTTTTTTCTTTTTTTAAACTATTATTTAATATAAAAATTATTTTGTTTCCAAATTTTTATAATTAAAATATTTCAAGGACTATTCTTTATTTCAAAATTTAAAACTTATTCTTTATTACATAAGTTTTTTTCTATTTTAGGGATATTGAAAATTAATCTATATGTCCATAAAAAAAACTAAAGTGTTCAAATATTGTCGAAATTATCTCCTTTTTAGAATATTTATTTTTTGATTGTTATATTTATTAATTTTACAATAAATTTATTTTAGATCATTCAGAATTTATATAGTTTAAATATAAACTCCATTTACTAACCGTTGGATGAATAGCAAGCAAATTATAACTTGTTTAAAATTTTTTATTAAATCAATAAAAAAAATATTAAAATTGCCGAAACAGCTGTTTCTCATTAAGAATGCAAAAAAAAGTTATTTGAGTCGAATTTAAAATTAAATTGAAACAGTGCTAATGTTATATTTAGTATAAATTAAGTTATACAGTCAACACCCCATAAATTTTCATTTTCGGGAAAAAAATTTTTCTAGTCATGGAAAATATTGAGGGGGAACCAATTAAAAATGGGAAAATCTTGCTAGAAAAATAATTACTCATGAACAAAACATCTATTATTAATTTTCAATAAAAAAATCTGTTATTTTTTTGTAAATTTTTTTCTTTTTTTGATGTTAAAATATTGCTCAAAAGTTTTCAACGAGGAAATTTACATCCAAACCAACAGATTTGTCATTAATAACAAATTTGTTGATAGTTAGAAATGATTCGTAAGCTTTCTTATAGCTTTCTTTTTCATATAATACTGAATCACTACTTTCCGAATCACTTATTGCTATTTGCTCCTCGGAGACTTCTTTTTCAGGTTTGTTAAAATTATCAATGTTTTTTGTCTCTGCAATTGATATTAGAAGCTCATTTCCAGGAACAAGTTCATCAATTAATTCATTGGTATTTACCGGATCTGGAATGCCGAGCTCTTCAATTAATCTTTAAACTTCATCGGTTTCTTTTTCTTCACTTAAAATTTTATCTGCTTTAATACTATAACTAGCCTTACCCCCAAAAATTTGAAATTGTTTCTTGTTTAACTTCATTACAACTCCAACTTAGATATTAAATAGCATCTTTAATATTTAATGACTTAAATGCTGCACTGCGTGCACATTTATTTCCATTTTTGAGAGAATATTTAATATAAGGTGATAAAAATATTTTACCTTGAGATTTTTAATAATTCCACTATCAAGCGGTTGCGTTATTAAGGTAGAATTTTTTGTCAAATACAAAAGTTCGATGTTTCCAAAATTAAAAGTTATCTTATGCGAAGAACATTTGTCTAACAATAGGATTATTTTTTTTCTTCTTAATCCAATTATCCTATCAAAAGTAAGCAACAAATTGCTAAACTCCTGCTTAGTCATCCATTCACTATTATTGTGCTTAAAATCACATAGTGCTTCATAGTTGAAATTTTTAAATGCTGTGGGGTTTTTTGCTTTTCCAATTACAAATGGTTTTAATTTAGTAGAGTCTGATAAATTAGTGTATAACAGAACAGTCAATCTATCTTTATAGCCCTTGACACCTTTCCGCGTTTTAGCCAATAAGCTCTTTAAAGTCGCCTGTTTAAAGAAAAATGCAGTTTCATCACAATTTTAAATATTGGTTGAATATAAATTAATTTTTTGCAACGCGTTTTCATAAAAGCCTACATAATTTTCTGGATTTTAATTTGATGCATCTCCACATATTATTTACAACTATTTCGATGAGCTTTTTTGAAATTACATAACCATCCATTTGATGTTTTGAATTCCAATTTTTTTAATTCCCTAGCGACTTTAATTGCTTTTTCTTGAAGAATTTTATTTTTAAAAATTCATCCTAATGTTTCAATATTCAATGCCCATTCATATAATTAAGTGTTTATTTCAGTATATTTAGCAGACTTATAACAATCATTCTTGAATTTTTAACAAACATATCCAAAATTTTATTCTTTGATTCAATTAAATTTTTAATCGACCGTCGATGTATGCTTTTTTTAAATTTTTGTGAGAAGATTTCAACAATTCTAGTATCGCTTATCAAAGTAATTTTTCGACAAATTCTATTATATTCATTTTTTCTGAAATTGTTAATCACGTGGATGTATGTTTTTGCATCAGTCATTTTTGTAGACGTGTGATTAAAAATTACAAGGGATTTGAATAAAAATAAAATTTATTTAAAAATTTTATTGGTGGAAAATATGGGGGTTGACTGTATTTGTAATTATTAAATTATATTTCTAATCAATTTTTATTAATAAAACTATTTCCCTACTTATTTAAAAAAAAATTAATTTTTATAGATTTTTTTAAATAATCATATAGCAACTGTTAAACATCATATTACTAATTATTTTTTAACTCTTATAACGAGTCGAATTGGATCAAGTGCCTGGGATTTAATTAATTAAATTAAAAATTTTTACCCTTACATTATGACAAGTCATTATTATACAATCAAGATCGAACAGATAATTGAACCAAATAATGAAGAAATAATTACATATCTTTAAAAAATCGGTGTTTTAAAGCGTACGATTAGGTGGCCTACTTGCGTGGTTTTTATGTCTAGCAAAGCATATACACTTAATAAAGATGGGATGGCATTTAGATGTATGACTAAGATATATAACGGATTTACGAAATATTTTAACATCAGAACAAATTCAATATTTGAAAGATAAAAATTTGAATTTAAAGTGGGAGTTAAACCATTAAGGAAATTTCTTATTGAAGTAAAGCAAGTAAATGTTTTAGAAGAAGTTAACCTTAACAAAAGAGTTATCATAGATTTTTATGATGACTTAAGACAGGCTTGTATTTATTATTTTGAGCAAAACCCTGAATTACTTGGAGGAAAGCACGTTATTTGTCAAATTAATGAAAAACCTATTTAGACACAAGCCAAAGCATTACAGCGGAAGCGTTTCCGAATATGAATTATGAGTTTTTGTTATATCCGGCAAAATTTTTTACAAATGAAAATTTATTTGCAAAGTGTCAAAATATATCTCAAGCTACATTAATATCAATAATTCAATAAATTTGCAGAGAGGGTAGAATTATATGGTCTGACAAGTGAGCTGCATACAATAATATTGTAAGCTTGGATTTTGTACATATAAGTGTAAACCATATCCTCATTTTGTCGATCCTACTACATATTCCCTTATTCAAAATATTGAATCATATTGGGAAAAAGTTTACTATATAATAAAGAGTAAGAAAAGATATTTTTGGTGAAAAGATGAACTTATATCTTGCAGAATGGATGTGGAGAGATAATGTTATAGGTAAGAATTGGATAAAGTTAATTTATTTAATTTAATTAAATAAAATGGTTAATTATTTTTTTATAAATTGCTTGGGGGAAAAAAGGCATCTGATCCATCAAATTTTTATAATAAATAAAAGAATACTTATTTAATATTATTTAAAATCTTGTTAAAAAATATATTTAGACTAATTTAAATTTTAATGTTTTCAAATTTGGTTCTAACAGGTTATTTCTATGATAAAAATAGATAAATCAAGTTTATTGTTCTTAATATGTTTTCAAATTTGGTTCTAACAGTTTAATTCTATGATAAAATTAGATAAATCAAGTTTATTGTTCTTAATATGTTTTCAAATATTTCATCATAAATTTTTCTTTTTTATATATAAATTCAGCAATTTATCCAATATTAAACTAGTTTATTTGTGTAACTATATTTATTGTTTCTAAGAATCGACTCAATCTTGTAAATGTGCTTTTCGTTTTCATTTAAAATTTGTATATTCATGAAAAACTACTTAATGATAAAACTAAAGATTTTTGATAATTTAAAATGCCCAATTACTTTCTTATTACATAATAATTTGATTATTTGCTTGTCGATACACTCTTCCATTTATCCGAATATTCTGATTTCTTTTAATTCTTGCAAATTGATCGTTTCTTTCTTAAAAATTAAAAAAACAAATCCTCTTCACCTAATTTTTTTGCATTGATAATAAATAATTTTAATTTATATATAATGGAGAAAATTTAACAAACTTAAACTTGAAATTATTAGTAGATTATGGTTTTGTTTATAACTTATATGTAAAGCTTATATTTGATAAAAAATTAAACCTCATAATCGTCAACTTGGACTTTTTATTAATAATTTCACATTATAATAAATTTAAAATAAAACAATGGGTCCAAAATTAACCAAGGAACTAATTCTTTAATTTAATATTTTGTTTTTGGTAGATAAATGATAAATTACCATTTTTCCGAATAAAAAAAGTCGCAGAAGTAGAACCTTTAAATAATGTTCATCCACTCATTATCTACATAAGATTATGGCACTTCTCGGTTTTCCCACTGTATCAAAATATAATAATAACAAAAAATTAAAAATATGTTTTATAAAATGTTGTTATATTTTTAACACAATATCTAATATAATTAAAATTAAAGTAAAGTAAAAACAATAAATTTATTCTAGAACATAAAATAATTTGATATGGTCAACAAAAGTTTTGAAAGATTTTATGAATTTTTCAATCCACATAAAATGAATTATGTGACTTTGAAGAGTTGATCTATGTGTTTCATATCGTTTCGATGACTCTTATTTGATTTTCTGCCACATGCTCTATACATTTTACTGTAGCATTGTTCTCATAATTTATAAATTACCCTATACTATGATTACAGATGAGATATCCATAACCAGGTTTGGTAAGACAGACATACACAGGGGCTTGATCCAAATAAATCATTAAACAAACCTGTATATATTTTTGTATCAGCGGGATAATTGTTTCACCTTGTCTATTAGGTATAAAAATCACTACATCTTCTTTAGACAAAACATCTCGCATTGCAAAACACAATTGATCCCTGATCTGTTTTCCTCTGTTATATTTTCGCCGTACTAAAACAGACTCGTCAACATCAAAAATGCTTCCTAGACCACCTAGTATTTGAGGACATTTTTCAAAATAGTGTCCGCATATTTCTTGGCATTAGGGCAACCAATTCACCTCTGTTTCATCACAGGCTATCTGGGTTTTGCATTTAAGGGATGCTAAGGAAATTTCATTTTGTGAAAAGTAAAACATAATTGTTGATATTTGACCAATGCTCAGTTAAGAACCCTCTATGAAGGTTCCCTTTCTGATTGAAACTTCCTTGCGGCAGTTATAACCGGGGTGTCAAAATAATAGCCCCAGGTCTTCTGAGTTTTTCTGTACACCATGGACACGCGTTTCCCACAACATAATCCAAGGGACGTATAAGTCCAACTTTTACAGAATAATCTATTGGTAGATCTTCATTTTCTAAAAATTAAAAAATTTTATTATCATTCATTGGTAATTTAAAAAGATAATTTAGATTTTTAAGATAAGAAAATTATTATAGTATTTTGATACAGGGAGAGGGAAACCGAGAAGTACCGATTATTTACTTATTATAAGAAAATCTTCAACCCTTAAAAGCATACCAAAGCAATTTCAAATTTTAGGGTATATGCGTAAAATTTGGTGTTTTTGGAAAAAATTGATTTGTTTGGAAAAATTTGGTGTTTTTGGAAAAAATTGATGTTTTTGATAATTAAAATATTTTTAAAATATTAAAGTTTATTTGTTGATAATTATTTTTAAAAAACCATGGTTAGATTAAGAAGAACTAAGATTGTAGAAGAGGTCCTTTTATATACCGAAGAGAATATAATGTCTTTTAGTTTTAGTGAAGATTTTATCCGTAGGAATTGTACCTCACTAAAGAGTACGATTGAATTCTTAGCCAGGCTTAAGCTTGTCAAAAATATCATGGTTTGTATTCATTGCTTTTCTCAAATGTCTCTTGTGATTAAAAAAGTTAAAAAATTGCCTTTTGTATGGATGTGTATTCTTCCCTGAAGAAAATCTTTGTCTGTTGTTAACAACTCCTTCTTTGCGGGGAGTAATATTAAACTTAATCAAATTCTGATTATTTTACTAAAATATTTAAAAAACGAAAAAATTCAAGACATTTCTGAAGAA